>WOGN01002022.1:0-26403 GCA_015342105.1 Leptinotarsa texana
AAAAAAATAAGATTAAAAAATTATTATAAGCAAAAATGAAAAACAAATTGAAAAAAAATTAATGAGGTTTCAAACCAATTATGTCACGACGTTTCGATTGTTGGTATCCACAATCGTCTTCGGGTGATAACTGCAGTTATGCTTTTCCAGAGAAATCGATATTCATATCGATTTCTGTGACATTGCTTTTCGAGTTTGAAAGCCGTGGCTTTCAAACTCAATATGACACTGAAAACCTCAGCTGTGAAAGTCTAAACCATTTTGTCGTTGTTGGATTATTCTCTTATAAGGCGTGGGTGTACTGTAGTTTGAAAAATATTTTCATACAAAATTAAGCCCATACTACTATTCGGTCTACATTCAATTAGGAATGAATTTATTGATTAGAACCAATACATTTGGAAATCGATAATGGTTCGACAAGTTTTAAGGTATAGAATTCTGATAACTTGAATATCTTGGTCTCACTATTTACATATTGGGAATTATGTGTGTTTAGAGTTTTGAATTTAGGACGTTAATATTTGCGTACTTGCCTTTTCTGTAGAGGCTCCTTGATCCACTTTCATGGATTCATCCACTATTAAGTAGCAGTAGTATTTCTTTATTTCTCCAGGTTTATACACATAAACATAGAAATGTGTCAGATACGTCAAAAAATACGCATTACAAATTAACAAATTAACAATAAAAAGAGAAGAAAAAGTGAATTGCTCACACATTTTGATTGAAAGGCGTTTTAAAAACTACATTGGATATAATGAAAGTAAGTTGTGGTCGATTAGTGTAGATTGAAGTGCTCGTTAGTGGAATGAAATTGGTTTTTGAGTAAAAAGGATTTTGCCTCATTTTTTAATAAATTCAGACTTGTGAACTTTCTAATGTCAATAAGAACATTATTATATAATATTATTGACATATTGTTAGGACCTTTTGAAACAATAGATGAGTGATAAAGCGGAATCGACATCATTTGATAGTCCGGTCAATTTATACATTCGAAGCTACCTAAATTCCCACCAAGCTGAAAATCAGTAAGATTGTTCAAAATATGATTGAAAATGAAATTTGAAAGTTCCCATCTTTCCCCTGTATGGAAAATTTTTTATTCAAAGTCAATGGTCAAAAAATGAGTTTTTCGCGATTTTCAGCAAAACGGTGAGTTTTAACATAGAAATACTTCATCCAAAAATTGTTGATCATAATATGATGTACAAAAACTTTGTAAATACTTTTTTCCTACGAAGCACCGTTTTTGAGATACAACGATTCAAAAAGTTGTGAAAGTTGTAATCGTCATAATATGCACACGTTTCCACGCGACCTATAAGGTAGAGTACTGATCGCTTTTTTCAACGTAGTTTTCCCAGTAGGCCTATTTCACGTGTCAGTTGTGATCCTGTTCAATTTGACAAAATAATGGATATTAGCAGATATTGAAAAGATAAAAGCATTTTAAGTTAAAAAAAGTTGTGAAATTTGTTGTTCTCGTTCTTGTTTTTCTTCATTTTCATCCTCAGTACATGTAAATCGCATGTCGCCTTGTTGAAATTAAACGGATTCTCCACTGTTGGTGAATCAATATCAGAGCACGGTCGTAACTTTCAAAATTCTTCTTCTTGTTCTCCTTCTTTATCTTCTTGTTCTTGTTCGTCTTGTTCTTGTTCTTGTTTTTCTTCATTTTCATCCTGAGTACATGTTAACTGCGTTAAAAGCGATGTATCGCATGTCGCCTTGTTGGAATCAAACGGATTCTCCACTGTTGGTGATTCAATATCATAGCACGACCGGCCTTGACAATGTGTACATGCCGGAGAACAAAACAGTCCGGCTTTTTTGCAACCACATTTAGCACTGCACCCCTTTTTGTAGTTGCGCAAAAAATTGTGTTCAGCAGTTTTTCCAGCGGAACTGAAGTAAAGTTTGGACGGGTTCTGATGAATTGTTAACCAACTTCCAACCCCAGTCTGCTGTAGGGTCTAGCTGATATTCTTATAGTTATTACTTATGTGTTTGAATTGAAGGGGCTATATTTTTACAATGACCGATTGAAAAATATTTTAACATAATATTACAACCACAGAGATGTATATACGTGGCGTACTTACTCATGGATATTATGACGATTACAACTTTTTGAATCGTTATCTCAAAAACGGTGGCTCGTAGGAAAATTATTTATAAATTTTTTGTAGATAATTTTACAATTTTTTCCTGACGTATTTTTATGATGAAACTTACCGTTTTGCTGAAAATCGCGAAAAACTCATTTTTGGACCATGAATCAAATTTTTGCCATACACCATCTTACTCATTTTCAGCTTGGCGAGAATTTAGGTAGCTTTACTCTTATTTTTTGGTCTAATTTCACCAGACTATGATTTTCGTGAAGATTATATATCCTGTAGCTCGACTTAAATATTTTCTGCTTGTAAAGTTTTCATTATGTGACATCACATAAGATACACAGTTGAGTGTATATAATAAGATGAATGTCAGAATTTTAAGATTTGAGAATGAAACCCTACATGAGTCTCTCTTAGGATTTTCTTTTGGAGAACTAATATTTCATAGATCCTGGTTGAATTCCCATAATAAATGATGCAATGATTGAGGGTGGAGTGAACATATGCATAGTAGTAATTGAGTAGGATGTTCAGAGGACCAGTTTTTCTAAGATTTCTAAGAACAGTGTTTAGATAGCTTGTTAGTTAAGTCTACGTGATCCCCCAGGTGAGGTGTGAGTCGATTTGTACCCTAAGAAATTTAATGACTTTGTTTTGATCTATTGAAGTATGGTCGTATCTTACTAGAACACTATAATCGATGTTTTTTAGAGGAAATACACTGCTATTCGTTTTAGAGTTATTTGAAACGAGACCATTTTTGGAGCAGTAGGATTTCATAGTCAGTACAATAATATCATCAGCGTGCACACCAAAAAAGGTGTCACAAGCGAATTGGATTGTGAAATTATTTTTGTTTACAGTACAGAGATCATTAAAATTCGCCTTCAGACTTGAAATCAACTAGCATAGTCGGACAACGCGTTTTGTATTTAAAGTTCAATAATTTCTGACAGTTCAACAACAATGGAAATCAACCACGTATATATTTGATTTCGATTTTAATCATTCCATGCGAACGGATGTCATTTGTCGTTCTGGATATGCACGCGCATCAAATTATGCAGTTAAACGAAATTTACGATGCATTATTACTAAAACAAATAAATACACTGTATTTGTGTAACAATGGACGGTTGGCGCCGTTCATTTCCGGTATTTCGGATTATCAATTTCATAATGCCTCACGGTTACATAATATTTACGTTGCATGTTGTGTTCCTCTAATCTCTGGTCTTTATTGATACGGTTTCTTCAACGATATCACTATTTCATTCATACACTACTGCCAAGGGACACGAGTTAAAGGTTGGGAAATATATAACAATCATAGTCGGAACATAAACGGGTCTAGTACAACGGTCGGCAATAGGCGGACCGCGGTCCGATTGTGGACCGCGAAACGTCGAACCTCGGACCGCCGAATATTGTAATGTGTTGTACACCAAGTACAAAGCAATAAGTAGGTAAGATATACTTTACCTTCAATTATTGAAATAATATTTTTAAGCCATATGGAATTAACTTAACTGGGATAAAAACCCAGGTATTTCATCAGTTTGGACTTCCATTGTCTAATATAATATAAATTGATTTGAAAACCTTGAAAAAACAATTAAAAAATCAATAAGATAAACCGAAAATTACAATTTTATTAAACAAAAAACTGAAATTACAAAGAAATAACAGACAAGCAACAACCAAACAAATAAAAATTAAAATATATGTAAAAGGCGAAAAATAAAAATCAAAAATTATTATTAACAAAAAATTAAAAATTAAAAGTTGTCAAACCAAGTTTTGTCCTGACGATTCGATTGTTGGGATCCACAATCGTCTTCGGGTGATAACTGGACTTATTCCTCCGAGATATGACTAATTATACGTCGCTCGAGTGCTTTTACTTATCCCCTCTTCCCTTTTTCTGCTTCATTGGTTTTTAGCGGAAGATGACCGTTTGGCGGGAATTGGTCGTTTTTCCCTTGATTAGAGGTTTCCATATGTTACGGATCTCTACGCTAGCTTGACTAAATGCGTTGTTGGATAAAATATACGCGGCTTCTTTGAATTTTCTCCTAAACCAGTGTTCCTCTCCTCATAATAAAATTCTCATTTTCGGTTAATTTCGGGAGTCCGAACTGATGAAATAGGTCATTAAATTCTGTGATTTACATAGTTACCTTAAAACGTGGCTACTTTGAACTAAATATAAATTATGTTATATTGGCTCATTGTGAAATAACTATTGAGTTTAGCGATATTTAGTTGTCACCACTCAATTCGTCACATATTTAGGAACGATTTGGTAACACTGGTATTTAAATACTTTTTGTGAAATTGGCAACCCTGACATCTCATTTCTTAACTACGAAACTGTTGTTTGATGAGATCTGCTAACTTTTGTTGCTATAGTCTTAAGTATTTACATCACATGTTTACTAAATATATTTGCTACAACAATATATTATCATAGCAAAGCTACATTGAGGAAATTTGAGATATTTCAACACACTCTTTTTTCATAATTTTTATAAGAACAATGTGCTAAGATACCGTTTTCGAGGTTACTTTGAAGGCGTTTAATATAGAGGAAGCACCCTCAGAATATGTTGGAGATATAAAACTAGATGAATTTTATTTGGTTCAGTTTGAAGTGAAAGCTCTAGTCCATCACTATGTAGGAAAAGTTATTTCGATTGATGACTTATAAAACCAAAATGATGAAATTGCATTTTTAAGAATGTCGCCTAAAGTGAATTATGAATTTTTCTGGCCTCAATGATCCGACGAAGGAGTTATACTTATCTCTGAATTATTGACAGCTCTGCCAGACCCCAAAATAGACAGGAAAGGGGCCTTTTCATTTGATGCAAATCATTCAAACGTTTGCAATAGATGATAGTTCAGATTCATTGTTTTCTGGGTACTTCCTTTTTTTTTAAAGTAGTATTATTGTCAAATGTTAGTTTAGTTCCGTTTATATAAGGTACATTTTGAAGGAATACTGCTGTTTTTTTACGTTTTTTTTGTTACAATGAGTGCCTTATACTGCTTGTGAATAATAAAATATTTTATTTTATGTAAATTGAGTATTTTTGTTGCATAACATTTTTTTTCTCAAAAACAAGGTGTTTCTAGTTTTGTGGTGTTCAAAGAAACCTTATCTGATAGGCTATATTGAAACCACATGGTTTCATTAAAGGCGTTCAAAGAAACTCCGACTGTGGGGTTACTTTGAACACCCATAAATTAATTTTTTTAAATTGTTATTGATAATTTTAAAATCTTATTTACTTCAGTAGAAAGGTCTAACTGACGCCCGTGACATATATTTTTTTGGAATGTTTCATTCGCCGCCTCACTTGAGATATAAAGATTTAAAACAAAAAACCGTTCAAAGTAACCCTGTTTTATGGTATACATATCCTCATGAAATTTTCATATAATATTGTATTATCATGTTGATTCAATACTGTCTAACTATAATTTGTAGTTAATATCCTTCTGAACAGTATTTTCGAATATCGAATCATTCTTTCCATTCTCTTGGAAACTGGTATTACATTTGCATGTTCGATTCCAGTCCTGATAATTTTTTACGTAATATACCGTAGAAAGTTATCTTTCCTGACTATGTATTTCAAATACTCGTGAATAATATCTGTTCAAATATTTCTTTCCAAAATATAATCGTAATGTTCAAATAGCGTTCTGTATTGATATATAAGCTTTTCCGGAATAATATAAAGAATCTTGAAAATATTTATTTTTCCCAGTGTATTCATGAAAGGGCACTGAATTAGAAAAACATTCAACTTTCCCAGTGATTGCGGTATTTGATCAAACTTATTATTTCCCTAAGGAATAAGCCACTGACAAACTCTACGTAACAAAGTAATCGAAATATTTTCCTGCATAAAATATCACCGAACGTTCCTCTTGAATGTCAGAAGAGCACCACACATTCATTGGCGTACACTATAAACTTTCAAATGAAAAGAAAAATGAAATTTCGAAAAACGATCATGAATTATAAATATTTCGATCCGCTACTTGATTAAAGTTCATAATATTATCCATAATAATAATGATAGAATTTTTGAAATATATTTTATTTAAGACGCGTTACGCAACACGTTAGCAACACGTCAGCAAGATTACAGTTTTTGATATTTCTCATTCGACAACAATAGTCAGATAACTTCAAACAAATAGTATAATACTATGATTATTTGAATTCAAAGTGAAAAATATTCAATTTTGTTCACTTTTTCGGAGTATATGAATGTTATCAATTCAAAGGTGTGAAGTGAATAGATTTGATCAATTTCACAAAATTTCACGAAGCTACTTTTATACGCTTTAATTCTTTGAGAAAATATTATGTTTGGCCAATGTACAGTTTTGGGCAAGAGCCACAAGTCAGCTTATATAGTCCTGATCTATCCGACACCTAAGTTTTCTCTTTAATATTTTAATGCATTTACTCAGACTACTATTCGGTCTGTAAGCTACGTTCATGCATTCCTTCTTCAAAAAACGTTGTTGACCGATTTGTTTGATCAACCGTTCAACAACGGTTATAAGGTACCTAGATATAACACCATTCTTTCCAAAAAATACAAAAGCAAGCCATGGACCAGATCTACCCAAATTCAAGATGCGATAACGTCAGTTATAGGACATTGTCATATTTATATGAACACACCAATGTTATTGTCCGTGAATGTAGCTTACAGAACGAATAATAGTCCAAGTTAATTTATTAAAAATAGTAAAAACAGACCTTCGGTGTCAAATAGATTAGGAGTATATGAGCTTACTTATGGCACTGGCCCAAAACTGTATATTGTCCAAACAAGGAGTACATCTTCCCAACGAATTGAAGAGCATAGACGTAGTTGTGTAAATAGAAAGACTGATTTCCCATTTTTAAACCACATTTCAGCAGAGAGACATGAATTATGATATACGACGTGTTACTTTTAGAATCGAAAAGGTTTAAACTCAATTTTCTAGAATGTTTAGAAATCAATAGATTCTAGAATTCGGGTAATTTTCTGATTCATCAGTTAGAATTGAATAACTATCCTTTACTAAATATTTTTTCAACTGCAGAAAGTGGGACATAAGCTTAGGGAATTTAATTCATTACAAACTCAGATAAGACTCAGGTACTTGAAATGTAGTTACTTCAAATTGTAAAATTAGATATATCAAGCATTGGATATGTAGAATATTGTCAGTAAAGATACGCTTAAAGAGGTCATTGTATGCCGACACACACGTTGCGTTTTTTAAAAACTGAATACTGAAAATTTCACAATAAAGTATTTTTGAATACGTTAATTATGGTTTTTCATCAAGTATCGTCCAATTACATCATATATATAATTATAACACTGTGTCTTCACAGCAAAAAAGAGAATTGTCACTGTATGAAATAATTTTTTTTCTTAACTTCAAATTAGTCGGTTTCTGCAGTAGAGTAGCCACGAACTTAAATTTGGTGAATTATTATAATATAGGATATTAGACATATTCTTGGTGATTTCAGAATATCATTTGCTTTTGTTCAATCAATAGATCAGTGGATAACTAGATGGATTGGAATCCTGACAATGATCACTATGAAAGAAATAAAGAAATTTTGTGGGGATACATAAACTTGTTGTACTCAAAGAAACATAATTGCATAAGCTTGGAAGAAAACAATCATAAGGAATCTCGAAAGATATTTCATCAGATATTTGATTCATATTCAAGGAGACCATTGTTGCAAAGTGGTGGAAAATAAACAGTTGTCAAAGTGACATTTTGTATTGACATTGTTGCAAAATATTTTAATTTGTTATTCCAACAAATAGTCTCTGAAAATTTTTGTAGTCAGAATATTTTGGTGAAAAATACTCCGTTATTCGGATGATATTGCTAAATCGAAATTTGATATGAAGAATTGAAACTTCTGACGTGAAACGAATCTACAAAGATTCAAAAGAAAATACTTCTACTATACCAGAAAAAACCTACTGTCGCCAACAAAGTTAGCATCATTAGGCGATGATAAAGATCTGATGATTCTAGCATGGTTAGCGTCAAGAGACAGCGTATGGAAAAAGCCCTTTTTGTGACTCCAGATCAAAAGTGGAATGAAAGGCTATTTTTCAGAGTTGTGACATCTAATATCCAATATTTGTGTAAGAAAGAAGATTGCTCCACCAAGTTTATGAAGGGAACTGTGCACAAAATGAATTCAACTCTGGCGTATCCCAATGATCGACAATAAATGGTGTGCAATTGTAAAACAGGTCAGTGATATTTCTACAATCCATCTTATAATGAACTTTCAATTACTGTTCAGGAATGAGTACACATACATATTTACATATTATTTCATATACTGAATCATCTTTCCTAAATTGACAGTTTCAAGTATGTAGAAATCGCAAAAATGTTAATGTAACGTATATAATGATTTGTGGAGTACAGAACAGAAATGGAACAGGTTTCATTCATATACTCGAATGATCAGGAGCTGATAGTTCTATTCTATCAGGAAAATATCTCAGAGGCAGTCAGGTTATATAATTTTTCCTAATGAACTGATGGAATCTACACACTTTTTCTGTCATGAATCGAATTGTCAATTATACCTTCAGTTTTTTCAACATTTAAATTCACAGTAAACTAGTGTAGTGATACAATAACCCATTTTTCTGTAGGTTGATTGGGTAACAGAGTAAAGTATTCTTTACAAAACAATTGTGCTTTTGCAAACGTTTCGAATTCAATGAAACACTTGTTCAGGGCTCTGAAAGAAGTATGACTCAGTTATCAAAAAGAATCGGAATATTGACCAAATGAAGCTCAATATCTGGTTACGAAATATTCAAGATAAACAACACACAATTACATGAAATTATCAAAATATTCAAAATTCACATGAATATGAAAAAATCAGTTTCTTATCAACTTCCTTAGTGTTAATTTCACTACTCAATATGATTTGCATAACACACATATACATCTTTAAATAAATATTTCTGTGGAGAGTTGGTAGCGAAAACTTCAACATCTGATTCAAGTTCCATATTTGCGTTCAGTTATATCACTAATAAAATAAATTCCATACAGACTATCAGAAAATATATATATCTGAGAAAACATAAAATTTGAAAAAAAAATTAATTCGACTTGGTCGATTTGGAAAATGTTTTTATTATTATCGAAAACTTAAAAAAATGTCATTATAACAATATTTATTTGTTCTTGGAAATATTGCTAGAGTGTTGAACAGCAACTTACATTTGATTCGACATGTGTTTTTCAAGACGGTTCGATGTGGGTGCTTTATTCACTCACGCGAATTGACTGCCGATCTGATCGATCGATTTTTACTTGCTATCTCTAACCTGTGTTAGGAATCACACGTTAAAAATTAAGACCTCGTTAATCCTTAGCTTACATAGCTTACACAAGTTTCGACTTCTGATGGTTGTTTTTTGTAGGGGTGCGATAGGTGGTTAACGGAAAAACAGATTTTTTAACCAGATAATAAAAATATTTCTATCTGCTCCACTTGACAAATACTATAAGTTTGTAGTTCAGCTCTGACAATCAATTTGAAATTCACATAACAATGTGATTTTATTCTTACTAGTTCATCTTTAAGGATCATTTTGAAATGTAAACTAGTCAGAAAACTTTTCGAAATTTTTTCTAAAAAGTAATAGAAATAAATCCATTCATTCGTAGCAATATCTTTTCATTTTTGAAGGTGATTGTGAAGATACTGATCTTGGGATAACAAAAAAATTCATTTGGAATTTCCATTCATTTACAGCCACTCAATAAATAATTTGGAATATTAGCATATACACTATAATTCAGAAGTATTTAGGAATGAAAAGATTACTTCTCCTGTATTTTTCCCATTTTGTAGTTGCCATCGGTTTTGCTATGCGATAAACGTTTTTTTCAAAACTATGATTCATTCATCTTGAGAGAGCGTGTAGAAGAGAGTTCACGATATTCATGATCAATTGAATCAAAAAAAAAATGAGAACGCTTACTAAAAGTTGTTTATTGAATTTTGAGATCAACGTGTTCTATTCAATGGCATTCCGTAAAGTACTCAAATAATATGGTATCGTCTGAGATTCGAACTCCTAAACGTATATGGCATTTGTGAAAATGATTTCCCAATATAAAATTCATCGTGTAGTAGTAGTACAGTATAGATTTTTAGCAAACATATTTTATAGGAGATTGGAAAAAGTTGGTAGTCGGGGTAAAATGGTCATTGGCTTTTTCTGACTAGAACTACTTTAAACTGACGACTCAACTGTGAAATAATATACAGAGAAACCGTCAGTGTCCTATTGAAGAATTTGTGATATTTCAAGTTTTCTCAATTTCTTTCATTTTTCTCGTACTCATGTCAAGGTGAGCTCACAGTTCCTACGTCGTTTATTCAGTTTTTCATTAGACATTTTTCATAGTAACATGATGAAAGCTCAGATCAATTGTGCTCAAAATGATATAGTATAGAAGTAAAATGTGATTTTAACATAATGTATTTTAATGTATACTATCGATATTTATGTAATCAAAGCATTTATTGAGTTCATGTAGTTATGAAATATTTTATCATTGTATTGTGAATTGTTTTATTGTATTGTTAGACTGTAGGTTCATAGCTTGATTTTTATTTTTTTTAAATCAAAACCAGTTCCTTCACCATTTCTGGCTAATTTGTCTTGTAGGCTCAAGTGGTCATTTTGCCTTATAATATAAGCTCAAGTGGCCATTTTGCAAGACATGAAGAAATCAAAAATTTCAAAAAGATAAAATTCAATTTTATATCTTCAAAAAGATATAAAATTTTTTCATGGTCATTGATCCTGCACGAAATTATTTTTCATAGTCGAACACTATAGAGATCTCAGGCTTACATGTTTCCATAGAGTGGCCGCTTCACCTCTACTGTTTATTATAATTTGTATGCGTAGTTTGAACATTCTATAGTTAACCTTTTTTCTGAAAGTCGACTTTTCATATTTTGGTGAACTCGCCAGTATAAGAAAAATTGAACATTTACCAACCGTTAATAGTTCAAATAGTAGCATCCCTTTTTCAGTATCAACAAAAGGTTTTGCGGAATGGAATCAGAGTTGAACTTTGAAATCAAACTGTGTGCCTTGAATATTTCAACATTTTCAGCACATTTGCTAATTCATTGCACATGTTAAATTGGTCTAAAATCTGGCGAATTCGCCGTTGAACCCCTCCGTCCAACGCCAATGAGCCCGCTCTTCTCGACCGACCGCCATAAAAGAAACGTGGCAGTGCGTAACAGGTTATTTTACACATCTATGGCTACCCTGATGTGTGCCGAGGTCCTTGGAGTCCTTTGCGGAGTCGTGGCGAGTCCTTTTCGGGACGACAGCATATCAGTTGAGCTCCCCGAGGGGCCGTTATCCAAATAAAATACGTTATCGGTCCCTATTATTCAGGAATATTCTTTGATTACCTTGGAGAAATGAATACGAAATTCGAAAACGATACGATACGAAGGAAGGTGAACTCCAACTAACTTTCCAGTGACGTTGAATCAGATTCATCACAACTGAACGTACACTCGTTTTTAGATTTTTTTACATTTTCGTGGTAAAGAGAAAAGCAGTGCAAGTTATTTGAACTAGATCGAAATTATTAGGTCCAGTGGCGTTTAAGTGGGTACCAGAACCAACAATATTGAGAAAAAGAAAACGCCACTGACCTTTTTTTGTAGTTTAGATTGAGCAACTAAAAACATAACTTTTTCATTACCTGTGTTTTCTCCATATCAAGCTTCATTTTCGGAAATAAATGACTTCGTAAAACTATCAATGAACAACATATAATAATAATAATAAAAACCAAAAGTAAATAATAAACGCTTTCGACCTCAAAGTAAATGATCAAAATATCCACTTTCTGATGAAATACACGACTGCACTCGATTTGTCATTGATTGTCTATACTATTCAAAAATACCTGGAGTATTCCTTATGATAATGCAATTGTCAATTATTCGATTCCTTAACTCATCCACATCTAGTACAGAAGTTTCATAAACAAGAGCCTTCAGATGACTCCATGAATAAAAACCTAGAGGATTCATATCAGGACTGCGAGCTGGCAAATATTGAGATCCTGCACATCAAATCCAGCGATTAGAGTAGGTGATGTCAAGATGCTGATGAGCAAGAACACTAAAATGAGGTGGAACCCCGTCGTGATCTCACAAAAAGTCTAAGTAGGATTCATCTGTTAATCTAAAAAAATGAGCCAATTAGATAGTCACCAATCATTCCTACCTAAACGTTTAGCAAAAATTGTTGCTGAGAATGATTTTTGGTTGGCACAAAAATGGCCATTGTGACAGTTCATTATAGCATCTCGTGAAAAATTTGCCTCCTTCGTAAATGAAATTTATTATCGTATGCCATCATATGAATCTACCACCTGCAATAATATTCATTTATAGTTCCTTATTACATATGAATACCATAATTATTTAATCTATTATACCAAAAAAAAACTACAAATGAGGCTAGAAACAACATATACCGGAAGGGTAATGTTGATCCTTGTTTTAGCTTTGTCTTGACGAAGCAGTTGAGTTTGACTCCGCTGTATGTGATATGGGTATAATTTTTTTTTCAAAAATATCTATACGGTTTTTGGGCTATCCCAGCTGAAGAACAATTTTACTGTTACTATTACAAGATTTTCTTCTATCGCAATACGTATAGCTTTTTCTAGTTCAGGCGTTGTTAAAGTTACTAGTCTTTCACCACCAGCATTTTCATTAAAACTCTCAGTTTCACAAAATCTTGCATGTGGCTTTCTAAATGTTTCAGCACATGGAGTTACTCTGTTGAAATATCTGCCATGGAAAATTATCCGTGCTTCTTTAGCATTTCCATAAATGCTAATCCATAAATAAAGTGCATTCCAGTCATTTCAGCATTAGTGACGTAATTCATAATGGAATCACCGCTAATTACCAAGTCTGACATTCACTGATATGACAGCACTATCGCTGTTAGCTGGTCTCCAAAGCAGGTGTTCATGATATGCAAAGTGGATTCAATTTTTTTTTCAGTAATTTTTTTTGAAAACGAAAGTTGATATGAGGAAATCACAAACAAAAAACAAATTGTATTTTCACCTGATTATTTCGAAAAAATAAAAAACAATAATATCAAGTCAGTGACGTACATTTTATTCCCAATATTTGCTGTGGTGCCCACTGAGACTCCACTGGACCTAATAATTTCAATCTAGTCTAGTCGCCTCGAACATATGCTCTCAGTTTCACATATGTTCACATGTTTGATTTGTTGGTGAAAGGCATGGAAGTTAGACGTGAATCAAAAAATTTGCATGGAATTTTATGTAAAGAAAGAATTTGAGTGCTCAAAGACACTTTTTACAGAAGGACGAGAAGATGTGAATCACAATGCTCGCCTTGAACACCCTGGCACATCAACAACCGATGAATGGGTTGAAGAAATTGAAAATTTTTGATATGAACTATCATCGAATCACTATTACAATATAACAATTCTCTATTGAACTGAGAGCTAACGGCAACAATGTTAAATGTTAGAACTAAATTCTTACCGGGGTCATTTTTATTGTCTATGCATCGCTATTGTAAATAATTGAAAAGTAAGATGATTCCCTAAAATGTTCCCCAAGTAACAAGATAGCTCCGGCATATCGATAGGATGTACGAGCGAATAGGTGAACCAGTTCGTTAAATACTTTGAAACATCGGTAAACTGATAAACACTTGCGTCCTTAAAATGCCATAACTAGTCATTCGCTTTCTTCATTATCAAGCGTACTCATCTGCATAGGCATAGTGTGTTCTGTTCCTTGTGAAGGATTCTAAAACTGCATAAGCATAACATAGGTAACTATTTCTTTGCTTTGTAGTTGTCTTTCTACATAAAAGGAACAAAATAATTATTTTCTAAAGGTTTCTGTTTTTTTTGAAGTACTGTATTCGGCATAAAAAGAAAATGTAAATAGTTTTACTATTGACACCAGGTAGCGCCACCTACTATAACAATTTTCACGTAATTACCTATGTGTTTGAATAAATAAAAGTATTATTTTGATACGTCTCTGCAGAGTTGGTAAGAGGATTATCCGTTGGTAACTTCAAGTGCGACGTTGTTAATGGATCACCTTCAATTGAAAATTGTTATACTATAGATTAGATTTTTTCGGAAATGTTGGGCATGAAGCGTGTGGCAGCACAGTCAAAATTGCTGAATTTTGACCAAAAAACCGTCGCATGACCATCACTCAGGAATTGTTGAATGACATCAACGGCGATCCAGATTTCTTTGGAATGGTCATAACTGGCAATGAATTATGAGTATATGGTCATAACATCAAAACCAAAGTCCAGTATTGTGGAGAAATCCATGGCTTTTGCATCACTATAATGCACCTGCACACCCGTCAGTTCAGCCAAAAACAACAGCGTAATCATGCATCAACCATCGTATTCACCAGATTTGGCCCTCTGTGACTTTTTCCAGTTTCAAAGTTTGAAATGACCCATGGCAGTGTTTTGCGATGCTTGGGTAGATAAAAACCGAATTGCTGAGGGACCTATAGTGTATACCAAAAAGTGCATATCAGAACTGCTAAGAGGATTTGAAAAAAAACATAGCATAAGTGTAGTATATTTGAAACGGTCTTCTTTGAAGAGATAAAAATAGAAATTTATGAAAAAATCAATATTTTTTGAGGAAAATTAAAATTCACCTCATTTTTTTAACAAACCTTGTATTTTCCTGTGTTTTAGATGATACGCTCGAGGTTATAATGTTGGGTATATTCTTACGCTAATGTAAATTTCATTAGATATTTTCCATCTTTTGTGCTTTTGATTTATTTCGCAAATAACATATTGGAAATATATGTTTGTGCCAATGTGAATGATAAACTTTTATGTTTCGTATCAGCAAATCTGCATTTCGTGACTGTAACATGGAAAAGAAATGAGAAATTCGGAATATCATCAACGAAAAATGTAGAATGTCGATACGCTCTGTACATACTGATTTTTTATGAAATGTTGTCCTTTCAAACAATATTCAGTAGCATCACAGCAAATAATAATAGGATTATATTTACTTCATGACAAGTTGGAATGAATACATACATATAATAATAATAATCCTGCAACAAAACCGAATTCTAGTATATTCCGTCCGAATATAAGACATGGGTAAAAACACGTTGAAACTGGTACATCATCCCTTTATCCCTTTAAAGGATGCATATTCCTCCTTTATTCTGCGATGTTGGTGTGTTGGTCAATTCATACCCCTGAGCCGTGCCTTCAGTTAATTAAAGGAAAGGGATTAAATAAAATAATTCAGTTCGTTATAGAGGATCCTAATTATTGCCCGTTGCGTTCTGAGCTCATCTCAGAATTGTGACGGGAAAGGACAGAAACTACAAATCCATAGTTACGCTGTGAAATATCAAAGCTTGCAAATTTTTTGTAGGGATGTCCTGACTCCATTAGCTGATATTATACCGTAAGTCGATGAAGGGCAAATACAATACATATACAGGGTGAGTCAACAAGATTCCCATTGCTATCAGGAAAAATAATTTTTCGAATTGCTCAATTTCTCTTCGCAGCCATATTGAAATTCACCTTTAAAATTAATTTTCTCGCATACTGGGTGATTCAGCCAGGCGTTACTGAAATTTGGTATAATTTGTAAAACATCAGTTTTCCATATAATATACCTCTGATAAAAAATTTTGTCAAATGTTGAAACATTTCATACGGATGACAAAATACTGGGTGTTTCATTTGAAAAAATTGAATCATGTATGTTTGAAAATGAATAATACTTGACCGGCTTTAGCGATATTTCAAAATATTTCAATGCATTGCCTATGAATAATTCAAAATCTTCATCGAAAATAATGTCAAAGAATTAGGTGCAGCTAAAAACAGATGGGGATATTGCATTTTTGCATTAATCCTGACACAAACCAAGTTATCATTGATTGTAGATGATAATTATGTGAGAACGAATAATATTGAAAACTCACCATAGAATACCAAAAAAACGATCAATTCCCACGGAGAAAATTCAATTTGCTTTTTAAAAGTACTTGAAGAGAGCATTGAAATGAGACTCTATGTAACTCTATGTAACTGTATGTGAATTGAGGAAGTTATGAAGAAAAGGAATACGATTTCTGTTTTTTTTTGTGAAAAATAAAACAACAATACTACCTCCCAATTGCAATTTGAAGTTGTACATTCACACATCGCTTCATTTAGACAACAGTAATAAGACCCAATTGGAAATACATAATTCTCAAACAAATTAAGGTTACAGTGGAAAAAATATTTTTGAACTTTGGAAAAATACCACTTTTTTTCAAAATGAGTAGAAAACTATAAATAACATGAGAATTGCTACAAAACATACAGTTATGATTTCATTTACAGAAAATTTTGGTTATTTTATTACTAAAAATCAGGCGAAATATGAGATACAGCTGAAAAAACAAACATTAAATTTTAATTTTGAAAATTCAAAAATTGCAAAAATGAGAAGGACTTTCTAGGGCAGATTCAGGATTTTATTGAGGTAGAGGCGCACTTGGGACAAATTTTCCACTATGAATCAATGACGGTTATTGAACATGAAAAGGATTTCAAAATATTATTTTGACTTAGTGATAATTGTCTTATTCCAACAAGTTGAGAGGAATCATGCAGGAATCTGGTTATGAGTCGTAGTTTGGCAATAGGCAAGAGTATAGGACTGGCTCAGGCCCAATAATAAAACATTTTCAGTGTCCAAAGGGGAGAGCCCTCCCCCTGCACCCCCTGCCTGGACCCGGCAATGCTTTCCATTAATTGATTTTGCTTTCTATTCATTTATACATGTCATATAATATTGTTTATCGAATCGATAAGGCGAAAATAATAATGTCCGTTTTTCCAATTTTACTATGTTTGTTTTTATATTTTTTTTTAACACGCTTTTATCAGCTTCACATAAGTATATGTATGTATGTTTGTTTATTTATTTGCTTGTAATTCTCAAGTTTGAGATCTGTATTTAACAGAATTATCGACATTATTGCTTGATCTATTCGCGGGCAGATGGCGTTGTACGTAACCTCCATGATAATACGACATTAGTGCTTGATCTATTCGCGGGCAGATGGCGCTGCACGTAACCTCCTTGATATAATTCGAACTCACTTTACATGTATTTCTTCATTTGAAAAAAGTATTTTTTTTATTGACACGCGCGCCTGCTGCCTTTTTTCTACC
Source organism: Leptinotarsa texana (assembly GCA_015342105.1). Taxonomy (NCBI): domain Eukaryota; kingdom Metazoa; phylum Arthropoda; class Insecta; order Coleoptera; family Chrysomelidae; genus Leptinotarsa; species Leptinotarsa texana. The sequence goes on from WOGN01002022.1 coordinate 17,515, forward strand.
CTCTTTGTGCATCTCCTACCTTGGGCTTGATAGCTGATTTTTGGGCTCCCTCTCCGGAATCGGAAAATATCAATGNTATACGGCTGATCGATCCCAAAGTTTAGATAAAATAAATATACTTCAGAAAACTAAAAAAAACCCGCTTTTATAGACTACGAAACTAAAAATGAAAAATAAATATAGTTTGAAAAACTAAAAAACACGCTTTTCAGGAACATTGAACCAAAGAGTTGAAAATAATACTAGTATTTTTCGTTCATTATTGTTTGAAGCTGATTAAAAAAAATATTTTAACTTTTCAGTTTGATGTTCTTTAAAAACGTGTTTTTTAAATTTTTTAAACTATATTTATTTTTACCTATGAGGGACGAAAATGTGTAGGTAAATTATATGAATCCAACTTGATAAGGACTTGATGGGTTATAAATGATATATCAAATTTTATGAATATGTCCCTGAATGGTTTTTTAATTTTTTTTTGTAATAAAGGGAGTTTGTTGAGAGTTTAAAATTTGGAGCGTAAACGTTTTTCAGTTGAACACGATGAAACAAATTGAAAATTCAATACAAATATACTAAGATAAATTCACATTTTTTTTGTTCATATTAAAGGGGACTATTATAGAGGGTATAATATATCAAAACGATTGAGAAATCATAAATACCGTAATACACTAGACTATATGAGGTCAACTAGATCAATCAATTTGAGTTTGAAATTATGCCTTTGAAAGGTACCCCTCATAAAGATTTTGGGTAGAAAAAAATCTGTTTTTCGTTATTGTGGTGTATTTAGGAACAAAATTGGTTAAATTCAATTCTGTTGCTCCTCTACATTTTCATGAATTCCTAAGTTTTTCAAAGTTTCAAAAGTATTCATAGTGCTAAAAATTGATAACCCCATATCTTCTAGACATACGAGTATTTCTTTTTCTATCATAGGCACTGAAAATCGTACATTTCTCATTTTTTCAATGTTCAAATTCAGTTAGTCAAGAAGTATCTCAAACCAAATGAATTCAATTTATAAGTTTTTCAGTTTATGGAATGTGTCATATTCCCTGAATTATAATAACTATTCAGAAAAAATCTTCATGTTTCCTAATGATCATGCTGCTCCAAAAAACAGTTTACATCTATTTGTTGATGATTGAAAAAAACTCTTGGAATGATTCATCGTGAGCGTATTCAACCGAGAAACGAAAAACCTATCTCAAGGTAATCGGGGACCCTTAAAAGGGAAAATAAAAATTAAAATCGGCCGTTTATTTTTCATTTTCCGGAGCGGTTGAAATAACTATAAATAATTGAAATCAACTGATGAGATCGTGAGATCGGACATTTTTTAAGGGTAGGGGTGACATAATTAAAAATTTTCTTCGTGCTTATCTCTTGCCCTCTCGGCTGATGAACTCGAAGGGCGTATGACGCGGTTAAATTTGAAATCAAACAGTATTTGAATTAGTGATAAAATTGAGTCGGATCCTTGAGTAATACTTTATCCTATTACAGGAGATCGATGAGTTTGGATATTATAAAATGATTTTTATGTGTTTTCTTGTATACAGGATATTTTTATTCGATAGTAAACAATAATTCCTAGTAATTGTTGGCATGAAGTCTACAAAGATTCAGGGAGTTGAAAATTTTCCTTCATTATTACTTTCAATTGTTTTGAAATAACGTCGATATTTGGACTTTTGGATTTGGATATCGTTTTTATACATGAATAAATCAAATGTGATCTGCCATCTACATGTCTTCCCCTCTCTGAAGAGACTTCTCACTTTCAGGTGAGCTTGTATTGCAATATATATTTATTTTGTTCGATATTCAATTTATCTTTTCCGATTAATTTTCATTAAAGGTGATCTTACACTTCAAGGCGATACTATTCATAGCGAAACAAGAAGGAACTGAAGTTGTACAGTTCATAAGCCAGTGGGGATTGCCGGTAGACCAGTATCTGCAATTTTGAGCAGACAATATTTTAATGGTAATTAACGTAGCCTCATCAGTGAACAAAATTTTTTTCAGGCAATTTATATAATTTTAAAATTTTTTTCTTTGGGCCTGAAAACATAACTCTAATGGTTCATATTCGTCACCTCTTTTCAATATGTCTTTTGATACTCAGATTAAATTGCTCAGACTTTTCACGCGAACTGATTTGAGGATTGGCACGAATTGAATTTGAGACATTATCATCATCATGCTACTTTTTATGTGGATTGTCAAATAACCTCATTATTAAATTTTTTCCTGTGAATTGGGAAGTTCAATTACCATTTGTAACTGTATTTGACTCAATCACTTTCAAACTGACATTTGGAGTATAAATAGTTCGTTTTTATCCATGACACTCCAGCCTGAAATGAAGACTGTTGAAAAAAAATAGAACGAATTTGCAACCAATCATATTCAACAGGAATCTGAAAAATTTCTCAAAATTGCAGACAGGTTACAGTAAAAATGACTATTTCTAATCACCACTCATTTGATGAAATGATAATTTTCAAGGTTTGTTTGAAGGTGATTGACAATGTTTCATGATGAATTTCATTAATTCGGACTTTCATTGTTTGATATTATATAAAAAGATTTGAAATCCCTGAAAGAACTAATATGAAGAATAGAAAAAATAGCTTGAAATAACAATTATAACCTGAAATGAAATGATATTGAATTAAAATACAAGTGAAAATAGGACAATTGAACAAAAATAAAAATGAAAAAATTAAAAGTTAAGAGATTCGAAGCCACGTTACTTCACGACGTTCCGATTATTGGTATCCACAATCGTCTTCGAGTGATGAGTCGGGCGATTTCAGCAGAAAACCTTTGGGGATGATGTTGTCTCTTGCTGTGCAAACAAAACTGAGATGAGTTTCTTCCTTGGTAAGTTTGACCATGACCCAAAGACGATTATGGATATTAACAATTGAAGCGTTGTGAAGGAACTTGGCTTGGAATCTTTTATTCCATTATCATTTCATTTCAAGTTTTTTGCTTGATATAATTGTTGATTTTAGCTATTTTTTAATTATTTTTTTCATTAGTTCTTTAGGGATTTCAAATCATTTTATATAATATGAGACAATGGAAGTCCGAAGACAATGGAAGCCCGAACTAATAAAATTCAATAATTTTCAATTTCAGTCATTTCAATAAATTTATTTTGTCTATTTAATCATTTCTGTAGCTTCTTATTCGGAAGTAATAGTTCAAAATCGGCCTTGAATGTGGAAATTACAAAATCATTCAAATTTCGAATTTTGGGTTGAAATTCATTATTTAGGGTGGAAATTTATTTCTAAGCAATTTTTTCGAATAACTTATTTTAGTATATGTGTATGTATGTGTGCGTTGTATGTGTGGTTAGTGATGAATCTGAAAATCTAAGCAACAAATAACTCACAGTTGTATTGAAAAATTGATAAAGCACCAATCATTTTTTCCTCAAACTGAAATTAACTTTTCAGTGGTGTCTCTTGTTTCAGTTGAGCGTTATTTTAGAAAATTTTGCAATTCTGACTGACTGTGATGATTTTAAAAACATTGAGACTGAGCAAACTGAAATATATTGGACACCTTCTATAGATCTAGTAAAATATCTAAAAATATTACTAGGTACTTAACCTGCACCATTTCATCTCCGCCACTGTATTTGCCATTCGAAACCTGTCGTGTTGGGAATGGTCTCTTACGGTAGAAAGAAACACAATATCCAACTAATAAAAGCCATTAATATCAATACTACCATAATGTAATTCCAGATAGGGTAGAAGATAACGGAAATATTCAATTGTCATCCGATGTAAAACGAAACAAAAACCATTTATTTTTCGAGTCGATCAATTATATGGAGCCCTAATGTGGTTTTCATGAAATAAATTATTCACAAATAGAATGAAATGTTATATTATCATGAAATAAAAATGTGATGAAATGTCAGTTCTAAATACGAATGGGTGATTTATTACTTTCATGATATGAGATATCTACGAAGAGATATTGGAAGTCAGTAACAGTTGAATAACTATGTCTCAAGTGATGAGGAAGAATTTGAAAAAAAATATCTGGATTTATACAACGTCTGGATTTAAAAATGATGAAAAATTGAGTGACATACATACATTGGCAGTTCTGATAGCTTCTGAAACTGAACATTTCAGAGGTCACAGTGTTCTTTTGTAACCTAACTTGATGGCTTTCATCAAGTGGTGTAGATTCATAAGTCTACAGTCGTCTCAATTGATTTATTTTTGGTCGAACTGGATGAATATATCTTGGCATATTTGGTGGAATCGGTAAGTTGTACGTAGGTATATGAGGAATTTCATTTACTTCATGAATTTCGATTAAGATTTTCTCCAGAATGAAACTTACCTTGAAGCTGCTATATTCCAAACAGAAAAAAATCATCACCCTGATTATAGACTTAACAACCTAAGTAGTTTTGAACATTCTATAGATACTCCTACATAATGGAGCACTATACTCTTTACATGCCTTTCTACAAAGAAATCATCTCAGTGCCAACATTTTCATATTCAGTAACATTAATATCCATAATATCGAATGGCTCAAATTTCCAACAATCAACGACGACCATTATAAATGAGGCAACCAGGATTCCTGACCGTGATGGAGAATATGTTAGTCTTCTGGATCTATACATAATAACCAATCCAGAAATCTACATAGTCACTGTGAGGTCTTCTGACCACAAATTCATTTCAGTGCTGTGTGAATTAAAGATAAATATTGGGGAACAATCAAAGCCGAGCAAAGTTTGGCATTACAGATCTGCTAAGAGGGAGAATTTTCAAGACCATCTCCGGAATTCAACCTGGCTAGATGTTTGCTTCAGCTCTAATAATCCATCACATTGTGCTTCTGAAGTCACGAAAGTTATTCTGTCATCATGTATGCATATATTCCTTTTTCAATGAAGCCAGCTTCTAACGGCAAACCTTGAACCAAGAAAGAATACAAGCAAACTGTAACAAAACTGAACTAGGTTTATAAATGCTCGCAATACCTGAAAACTCAGAATAGAAGAAAGCAAAGAACTTCACAATCAGGGATAATTAGGGATAAACTGCTTTCGAATCCCAACGGGTCTTGATCATTTTGGTCGGTAGCCAAAGCTGTTGATCGAAACTTTACAAAATCTTCAATTCCACCACTAACAAGCGGATTGCAACAACAAAGAGGGGGTTTTCCATATTCTTGAATATTTGGAAGACTCCAACATCTAGAGCGATCATCAATATGGCTTTTTGAAACAAAGATCAACAGGCGACCTTCAATCTTATGTCACCCATATTTGGAATAACACAATCAAGAAACATGAAGAGTCAAGAGCTGTTACGCTTCATATTTCTGAAGCTTTTGACCGTGTGTGGCATTGCAGTTTGCTGGCCAAATTTCGATGCTATGGCTTGTGGGATCAATTTTTTTATATGGCTTTTCAGCTTCCTGAAGAAACTTTTCCTCTCGAATACTCCTGCACATGCAGGAGGTTGTATAGCTTGATAGAGATTTAGAGGTAATTTTGAAAACTGAAAGTAATCAAGTTCAATTCAATACCATGGAAACCCGTTTTTTTCCAAGAAGATAAATGCCTTCGAATCGGATATAATGATGTCATGAAGTTTGTTGTGGGTTGGAATGGGCAACAATATGTCTCGGCACAATCATGTCACTAAAATTGCAACTGGAAAACTGTTCTAAACCAACAACTTTTGATGCTTCATAAAGCTCAGATCAGACCTTTATTGGTGTATTGTTCTCATAGACCTCCACCCCTAAGCATACCCTCAAGCTGCTGGTTCCATCAAGGAAAAGCCATCTACCTGATTCGTTGCACGAACATCACTTGCAACCTTTGATTATCTGGAACATTGAAGAAACGTTGGAGATTTGTCACTGTTTTATAGATACTTTCAAGGGAAGTATCTTGAACTCAACTGTTCAAAATATCTTACATTTAGAGAACAGCGTTTATGTGGAATGAGCGTCTTGAGAACGTTTTTTTAAATGAATTTAATCTACAGCGATTTGAATCCAACGTAAATCGGTACTTTCGCACTGGCTCCGATCTTAGAACGCCTTCAGGATTTTCCTGTAGTGCTTGCGTTTTTTCCTCCCAAAAAAAAGAGATTGGCAGATCGAAATAGTGCTGTCTGGTGTGTTCGATTACAAGTTTATTACGAAGTAACTTATCTCGATGAACTTTTTATTTTGTCCTTTATTACACTTCAACATTGACATTCCAGGATCGATATGAAATTTACAAATGTTTTTAAATATTTTCACAACATATGACCATGTATATATCGATAAAAAAATTCAAACGTTTGATTAAGACAACTGAAATCTATCAATTCCATAGTGAACGATCAGTTTTTAGAAACAAACTTTTCTCATCATTTGTATTATCAACGAAGGAGCTTATATTCCCATTACGAGCAAGCATATATTTTCCTGCTCTGCCATTCAGAATTCTTCTATTGAGACAATCGGTTACATCAAAACGAGTCGTAAAATACAAGCAGGAAATAGGACATATTTCAAGCCGGATATATCCCGAGTATTTAACGGAACATTAAATATAGTTTTGAATATCTATAGGAACGCAGTAGGCCACTTCGCATTAGGCAAATGACGCGAGATGCTTCACTGGCAAGCATAAAAACTAGTGAAATATCGTTCGAGACAGTGACGTTGAATATTATTAGAGGATTTTATATATGCGGATTCTTGAAATTGAAAGATTACATTGTATTGTTATGGGTGCTCTAAGGGAAATTTTTACAAATATGCAAATCCAGATATATATGACATTCTTGTATTATGTAGGGCGGATAGCGAATAAATACATTGATAAATATGACGTCTTTTGCGTATATGTTGAATATTAATAGTAAATATGAGATGCCAGAGAAAGCGAAGGAAAAAATAATGCGAAAATATCACCCATTTCTATTCGTTTCTGTTGATGACTTTCCTCTGCTGAGTGTATGAAGTAATTGATAGTGAACATCAATGCATTTTGCCTTGCTAGTGTAGAGATGCGCAACATACTCGTTACAGTCATTGAAGCAGGAATGGTAGAACATGGAAAGCACTTAAGTAAGCTCCGAATGGTTTCGAAGTATCAGTATTAGCCCATTCATCACTTGAAGACAATTTTAAATTCCATAATTCATTCCTACTGTCATTACCATGCATCACTTGTATGTTTGTAACTGACTCTTTTGGAATCGATATTGACTAACTTTGAATAGACAGATTTATTTTAAACTTTGTAAACTCATCAAGAATCGGCGACAATATAATAATGTCATGAGTTTATCTCATTATTCTGTTCAGGATCACCAGGATTGAATAATTTGCTCGCAGAATCCTGTGTGACAGCAAGTCAGTCAACCACACTGTCTGCGCATGCGAATATATTTTATATTACAACATATGGACCTAAAATAGCAATACAAACTGAAAAATGAAAAATAACTTGAAACTAACTCAAGATTCTGTTTAACAAATGTAACTTGATGTGAATAATGAATAAATCTATTCACAGAAAAATTTTGTTGTGAAACAGTGTAAAGTGCTAAATATTCATTGTTATAAATACTTGGTTAGGAGTTGTTTGCAGATTGGAGCCATCTCACACTTTTTTCACAACAAAATTATTATTTCGCAAATGGATTCATTCTAATTTCAGACTTATTGAAAATCATTTGTTACAATGTAACTGTTACATCAAGCCATAGGACTTATAATCGATGTTGAACACAATATTTTTCTCTGTAGAAGGAAAGTTTGGTTCTGCCAAACTCTAAAAACCTGATTCGGTCCCTAGCGGGGCTGGCACAAATCATGTACTCTGCTGTTTCATAATTTTCCAAACAAGGGCGATTCAGTAATCTGTAAAAAGGCCTCTTAAACATCGCAGTATCCCTACTGTAGTCCAACAACTGTTTGGCATCAAGCTAAGAAGGGTGAATAAACGACTTGAAGTGTGTCAATCCTTGAAGATTCTGCCAGAAGTCCATAAATATTCTTGCCATCCAGGTATTCAATCTTAGTTTGGCAAAGCCTAAAGCGATGGCAGTGACAGGTTCTAGTCCGATGAAGCAATGAATGATGATTAGGGCAATATTTATTGTGTTTTATATATCAATGGAGGAGTATCGGTATGTGAGATTTTGGAGGTTACGTAGGATTCTTCTCTCGGTTGTTCGGATGTGGTGGGTTCGTCTCAGGAAGGGAGTATAGTAGATCGTGGTTTCATTATATAGAATAGGTTTTGTGAATATTTCGTACGTGTGTGATAGCGTCTTAATGTCACTTCTCTAAAATATTTGTACTTCTCTGGACTCTCTCTGAGGTCAGTTCTCTAGTTGGGGGGGTCCTTGTTCCACGAAACAAATATCCATCATCGAATTATGTGAAAAATCTCAATATTTCACTCAGATATTTTGATATTTTTCTTTTCATAAAAGGTATCGAATGTTTCAGAAAATAATTTTATTTATGAATATATGATATGGAACATAACTTTAGTTTGATTTCTGTTACGATTTTCATTTGTTTATTATACAATGATTGGTACCTGTACTACGTACCTGCAACTACAAAATGCTACATGAATTGATTTGTACCTAGGTTTTTATTTGTTAAGACCGGTTTCGGTTTGTTAAACAATTGTAGATATTGTGCCGAAAGTGATCCACATATTATGCTTGAATTCCATACACAACATCCCCAAAAGTTAAACTTTTGGTGTGGTATCCTAGGTGACCACATTGTCGGACCTTTCTTCATCAACGGAAATTTAAATGGTGAATCATATCTTGAGTTACTCAGGGAAGGGGT
>WOGN01002023.1:0-17584 GCA_015342105.1 Leptinotarsa texana
TTTTTTTTTTTTTTTTGTAACATTTGTTTTATTCCTTATTTGAAATAATTCAATTTTTCTAGATCTAAATAATTATTATTTGTATCTATTATTGATTATTTATTTATTTTGACACTCATAACATACTAAATGATAATGTAAAAATATATATTCTGAATACAGTTGCTAGTTCTCACGCACACATACGTAGATGTCTTTACTTTCACTCTGATTTGGTTACTTTTTTTGAAAAACTGAAATGTTGACTGGCTCACTTCCGATCGCGATACATCACGGTTGTGCCGATAACGACCTTCCTCAAAGATGGCACGTGGATGTCGTAGTCGGAATGAAGTCAAAAAGTGAAGTGTTTTGAAAAAATGAAGCCAAGCTCCAATAAATATTGAAATGAGATATATTTTGAGAGCACTGGCGGCCCCGTAGAAAAAAATTAGGTGTTTTTATAACAGAAAAAGTGAATGAAAAAACCTAGGGTGACAGCTGATCACTATGTTTACTATGGACAAGAGGAGTCTGGCCAAATGCGCTCTACTGAGAAGCAATGTCCATATAAATTGAAGAAGGAGAAGAATCTAACTTCAGGGTGTTGGTTTTTCGTGACGTGCCAAAAGAAGTATAATTTCAAAATATTTGAGAATTGTGGACCCATGACATCATTATAACAAAAAACATATGACCTTCCAAAATGGAGCACTTTAGACAGCCACTAATGGTTGTGTTTTGCTGTTAGTCCTAAGTGGATGGACGCATGTTTTGAAATTGGCAGGATTTTCAATTTTATTCATGAACGTGAGCGATGGCGCGGAAGTAGAATCAAATTATATGATAGGTACTAGCAATTGAAATTTTGATTCTCTCTGTCAGATGTGCCTGAAAAAATAACGTAATTTTTCCACATGAACAAAGTTATCACAGAATATGTCAAATAGCTAGTATGACTCAAAATGTATGAAAAATAGATGAAACGTATATGGCAGGGTTTTTACCCGAATGAATCTCTGCATTTCACATTTTATCTCAATCTGAATCGAGTTAATATGTAGGTATCAATTCCGGTACATTGAAAAATGTTAGATGTTTTTGAATTTATTTCAGAATAAGATATTGCTTCATATGAGCGTGGATACTTAGGTGATTTAAAAAAAAAACTTTGAATTAACTTTTGAGCTATAGGGTGTCAAACTCAAAATGATAATGTTCGTTTATCATAACTTCCAATTCATTTTCTAATATATTTATGAAATGTAGACTAGACAATTTTATATGAAATGAAATACAGGGTAGACAATTTTGGAAAAATATTATGTATGCCACTGGTTTTTTGATGAAAATTATTTTCATAATACCCATTCATTTCAGGGCAGATTTGATAGTTTTTTCCCCTTAGACTTTCCAAAAATAAATATTACTTTTGATCGATTTTTTTTCGTAAAGACATCCTATCGATATCTTCTCGAGGGTTTCATATGAAACAAGTAAAAATCATTTAATGCCCAATATGCTTATTATATCTGATAAAGCAGGCTATGAGAATTGTTGACAAGTAAACAACGGCAGTAACAAAATAATTGATGCCGAATAATTTCGATAGGTTTTTATTCGAGTACACGGCTTTCTACTCTACTGAAATTTCATAAAGGTAATACTTTCTGAACATCATCACGGTGAAGTTCACAAATGCTGAGCTTGTTGATATACATTACCTTTTCGGACTTGCTGTCGGTAATGAATTTGAAGCTAGACTATTATACCAAACAGAAGAGAATCTTCATGAATTCACAGAAAATTATGGGAAATGACGAAAAAGTCATATTCAACGAGTTCAAGTCCTACTTTCTTGGAGCTTTCCAATTGGAAACCCACTATTGATAGCTACTCTAAATGATTTTTTTTTGTTCACGTTATTGACTTCTTCTGTTTTTCATTAATTTCCATATTTTAGTGAAATACAATTTCTTGCAGCATTGCCGAGCACAATAAACACACACAGTGAGGAGAAACCAGCAAATCGGGAATAGTAGAGCATGCTTGGATTCATCAACATAACATCAAGTGCTCCCAAGCTGAGATCAGCTAGAGGAGGGAATACTGGTTATGGAGGGAATTCAATGAAGCCACATATTCGTAGTCCAACAACATGTGGAAACTCATAATCAAGCGGAAAACGGCCAACTTCCGCCAAACAGTCAGCTTCCGCTGAATCGGTGACGCGTAGAGAGGGATAGGCACATGAATAGATAAAGGTATAAATAGTTCATTTCTGGGATGAATAAGTCCATTCATCAGCCGAAGACGATTGTGGCTACTACCAATAGAAACGTCGTAAAGTAACTTCATTGTTCAATTATCAATTGTTGCTTGTATTTCGTTCAATTGTTATTTCATTTCAGATTTATTTTGCTAAATATAATTATTTTTTACAGCTATTCATTTCAATTTTATTTATTCTTTTAGGGATTTCAAATCATTTTATATCATATTAGACAATGGGAGTGCGGAATTCACTAGAGAGTATGTGCTGAGTTTAATGAACAAATCTGGAAAGTTTGTGAAATTATGCTGGAAAACATTGTTGAGGAGTTCGTAAGTTTGGGATATTTTTCAAGTTCAAACTTTTATTTTCAAGTGAAATCTATTGCTTTCTCTTTATTGAGTGAAAATTCTTACATTTGGTATAATTTCTCAGCAGGTAACCTCAATAAAAAAGTTTGTAGCAGTCACTTTACCATAAACAATAATTTCAAGCAAGATATTTTTGTTTAAAGAATAATTTTACAAATTTCACATTTTAACCACTCCTTGCAGTGATGCTGATTGGCAACAGCGGTTATTGAGCAGTCGAGAAGTTTGTTTCCTTTTCGCAATGCAGATGCCACAAATATTTCTGACATTATTCTATTATTCTGATGTAATCTGTGATTCGTGATATAGTTACATGCAAAAACATGTATATGTGCCGCCAAAATGTTCATTGCACATAATTTGACAGTTGCGCAAGAGAAAAGCATTACAAAATGATAACTCGTACCAAGTGACAACATTTTTCTGCCACCACTTTATGTACAGTTGGGATTCATGAAAAACTTTTCAACAAAACGAACAAAAACGATGGTGGCTTTTAATATCTCAAAACGAAATTTCCTCGAATTAGTGACGTGAAATTGAAAGAATGAATTTTCTGTGGGTTCGCAAATAGAAAGGCTTATGACGGATGAAGCTTTCCATTCAAAGTTGAAGAAAACTGAAAAAAGAACTTGGACGACTTTTATTAAAGTCTGTCTTGATTTCTTTGATGATACAAAAGCTGGCAACTACCAACAAATCAATCCAGAATTGGTTTCTGATTATGAAGCTGAAGGATGCAATATGTCACTCGATATTCATTTTGTGGACTCGCACTCAAATTTCTTTCTTGAAAATATCAGTGTCGTTTAGGATAAGCATTGTGACAGGATGCATCAAGATAATATGTACTTTGAAAGACGCTACAAAGGAAAATAATCAGCAGCTGTTGGTTTTTGTTGTGATATATGCTCAATATTACAACTTCTATTTTTATACCGTTTTTTCACTTCTGTGTGTGTCACCTTTTTGAAAAGCATCATTACGGATCATTCCCATCAGCACTATACGTAATTACTCAGTCTTCCCAATGAATATTACTTTGGAAATATTACTCTAGTTCTCTCTGAAGATGACAGTAAATACCGTAAAAATATTGAAAACATAGAAATCAAACATTCGCTGATGAAAATTCGTCATCTGGTGTGCGCGAACGAAAGAGTCAGGCACAAAAAAGTTGAAAATGAAAAAGGTATTAAAGACAGAAGCAGACACTATGAGGCATTCAAGATCGTTGATTGAATATATTTGTGAGTATATCTCTCTGAAAAATATACCTTTTTGGTCGTCCTAGCTTTTGTTCGAAATACGCTATTTCCTTCCTTTCTTCAGGTGTTATGTCATCTAATGAAATTATATCCAGTGGGGCATGAATTGGTCCTGGAGGTGATCCCGAAGCTTTTTGTGTGAAGAGTATAGCACATGTCCAAGTTAACAACAGAATAACCTGAAATGGAATTCATGAATTGTATTTTGAATTATTAGATTATTATTGATAGTAGAAATTGAATGGAAAATCGCTTTCACATGAATTCTAATCCTTTTTTATGATTGAATAAATACTATTAGTGATATTTGGTTACGGATTTTATTTTCTTGACACTTGTCAAAATAAATTTAGTTATTTCCAATCGAGCCGTTTTTTACAAAAAATTTTAAAAGTTCTAAATCATCAACTATTACGAGAAAGCTTAATATATTAATCATTTTCCTCTGATTCAAAGAAAATATTCCTTTGGTCTATATAACGCAATAATTTTCAGGGGTGATCTTTTCAGTTTGCCACTTTTTACACTTCAGCAGATTCTCTACTGATCGATATCCATAAATTTTTTGGATTGTGAAAATTTTTTTCGGAAATCGTCAATGATGGGACTATAAGGAGATTTCGATGAGGGAATTCAACATCTGTTTTGAAGAATGGTGGAGCGATTAAAGAAAACAAAATCTTGGCAGTTGGCGTGAAACTAGGAGAATTAGTAGTCAATCTAATGGTAACTTAAAATAGAGCTGTAGAAATTTTGAAAAACCATTCTAATGCGAAATATCATAAGAAAATACGGTGCTTTATAATGAATTTAGTGTGACTCCTGAGGGTACAGCAAACAGTATAGTGGCCAGCATATATGCAACAGAAACAAAATTTAAGAGAACCGTAGAAAGCTAATTTCAATTAATAAAACGATCATTTTGTGTGGTGCCCTAAACATACCCTTGAGAGGGCACAGAGATGATGGTATTATTGGGACAAGTGGGAGTCTAAGTTCTCCATAATAATTGCGAATGAGACCACAGATTTGTCTGTTGAAGAATAACTTACAATTTGCATAAAATATTTTAAGACCAAGGAATACAAGATTGAAGATTTTATCTGGTGTCTGTGTGTGTGAACATCGCGTTTCTTGAGTTCATTATAAATTAACTGACGGCAAGGTTCCACAAAAAGGGGGTGAATTGTGTAGGCTTGCTGCAACAGCTGTTAACACCCGATATAAATGATGCTACATTAGTAATATTTTTCAAGGATATTTCCAATACAAATAAGTATTGGACACATACATTAGAAAGCACAAGAGAAAATTATATCTGAAGGTAATATTTCCAGATGTGTCTTCTTGAATGCATACTGCTGAACATCAATAGAAAACCTCCAAGGAATCCGTGCTATGTGGATGAGTCATGTACCGTATTCTCTGAGTTGTGAGCTGCCCCCCTATTATTGTAATTGTTGTCCGACAAAAGTTTCGAAAAGTGTTGTTATTTATTAGTCAAAAGTTACTACCACTTGACAAATTTCCAACGCGCTTCCATTCCTACGAACTGTCTCCCTTCCCTGAACGCATTGCTAATTACCATATTTCTAATTTTCCACGAGAGCATGAAATTTATTTGCTTTTTCTAAAACTTACACTCATATATATTTCAGTAAATATTGCTCCTTGGTAATATTATTCGGTATATAAGGTACAGAGAATAATTATTGCGCAAGGAATGTGATTGAATCTGAAGGATAGTTGATGCTCCGAATGAACGAGCCTCCCATTCATCATGTTGAGGTGAAATTTAGAAATGCACCTCAGTACTTACGATTTACGTATACTGAACTTATACTTTGTAGTTAGTTATAGTCCCTAATTATAAGCATTTATTGTTACTTGGGACAATAAACCGAATTGAATTGAAATATCTAACAGAAATTGAATTAAACAGCAGAGTTTGACCTTTTACGGTTTTGTACGAACGTCAATAGCCCTGTATGCCTGAATTATTACATATCTCCATTCAGTTCACGTATCCATAAATTATGGAAATAAGTTATTTCACTTCTTCAAGAGGAAGATTAAACTTCCTTTTGAAGATGATAACTTGGTGATCAAAACACGTATAGAGATGTTAAAATAACGATTTGGTGTTGGGATAAGACTTTTGTTATATCAATTCCCACTATTTCCATTTTTACGACCGGTTTCGGGTTTCATCCCATTATCAAATAAAGTTTTTAGTTTTTTCTTGATAATGGGATAAAATCCGAAACCGGTCGAAAAAATAAAATAACTAGTCAAATGTTAAAATTAACTAGTTAGTTTTCATACTAGATAATGGGATAAAACCCGAAAGTGGTCGTAAAAATGAAGTAACTAGTGGACAAAAGTGTTTTCATTCATCTCATTAAAGTTATCATGAATTTCCACATAATGAACAATTCATCAATTACATGACCTACATAAACAACTGAATGAAGAGAATCCCGATTGCCGTATGGAATTCTGCCAAATGATGCAGTATTCATGTAGCCGCAGTCCACGTTTCATTTAACAAATTATATTTTTCCACTTCTGCTTGAATGATTCAGAAAATCATTAAAACTGCAGATATATGTGTAGGTATAATCCTTATTGGATGATAGAGTGGCGTACTCAATACGCTCAGAAAGTCAATATTTGGGCAGGGATATTGAAAGGCAGAATTGTTGGCCCTACTTCTTTGGAAATCTCACAGGGTAGCATTATTTACACTTTTTGAGTAATTATCGCGTACCTTTCCTTGCCAATATTTTTCCAAACACCACCAATCCTAACTGACCAAATGAAAGCGTATGACTGCAACATGACGGTGCTCTGCCGCACTATGCATGTGATGTTCGAAGGTCAATCTGTATAGTGAGTGTAGGCTCACAGCACTAAGGCCACATGTGACCTATTGTACATCCTCCTAGGTCATCGTCCATCCTGTCTTTTCCAGTAAGGTGGACATCTACTCTATATCGGCAGGTATAGGGAAAGTCTCGCCGAACACACACTCTCTTATCGACGATAACTCCGGACATTCGCATTGGACATGCCTGACAGTTTCGTCTCCCTATTCATCTTCTTGTTCACACATCCTGCATAGAGGTATGTCCACTAGCCACACATTGTAGAGGTATTTCCTTAGTTGACAGTGGCCAGTCCTACTGTTGAGCGTAGATTTTTCCTGGTCATCTTCAGATATTTCTTCGCCCCAGCTTCCCAGAGTCGCATAAGGTTATCCTGGCAAGATTGCATACTTTGCTTTCATAGCATCTCTTTAGGAATTGAGCATGGGTGTGACGTTTGGCTAGTTCTGCAATTGTCGAAGTCATCAGGCCGTAGGTGCTATTGGGTCCTGAAATTCTTAGTCCAGCCGCTTCCTTGGCTAAAGAGTCGTCAATGCGATTACCTGTACTCCTGTTATGCCCTTTAACCTACCTCAGGATAATGTTTTTATTTATCGAGGCTTTGACTAAATCTTGGTGGCACTCTATTACTAGCCCTGAGGCTGCTCGAGGCTAATAGGGTTTGTCTACTAAAAGTGCAGAAATAAAACCAGAAATTCCTTTCCTGTTTTTTTTTGTGGCGATTAAAATACAATCCAGTTCTGTTTGGACCAAGCTGGTATTTTTCCCATTTCTCACTTGATCCTCAGGCCTAATGATCTGGGGTACACTCCACATCCGTATATATGCGTACTGCATTTGTAGCATCTGACTCAGTGTTCTGTTTCATTTGTATTTTGTAGGATTTATCAAACACAAAACTGGGTTCAATTGCATCACTGATTGTCTGCAGCAGAGGTTGCGCAGTAAGCGCTTCTCGCCAAAGGCTCAACGCCAATTGACCCATTTCTACTTCGAGGTTTACACCAGCCGTGCGCAATAGTAACATGGCCATTAACGTAACATCCTTAACGTACAGTTGGTTAGCAAAACATGTGATATATTTCTTAAAAATAAAGTTTGTTGATAGTAAGTTGAAGTTTATGACATTACTACGAATCTTCATTAATAACGTCCGAATCAATCGGAAAACTATAGTAGAAACCAGTAAAATCCACCTCAATCTATGAATGGTGCATTTCACTGAATTAGCCTCAGACAGCTGCTGGAAGAAATTGTCAGAAGTAAGACTATAGTGAATCAAATAATTGAATAAAGTGGAAAATGTACGAAACTGATAATTGAAACCAGTAGAAAACGTATACTTACGAAAATAGAATCCATGAGCAAAACCAAAACACAAAGAACTAGAAAATATACTTAAAACTCTGGAAGGAAACAAAAAAGTGAACAAATATGTTGTATTCGACTTCAACAAACAGCCTAAATTAATAAAACATTTTCTTGATATTGAACTGAAGAAAGTAGTGACTCGGACACTCAGTCCTCTTAGAATAGACAACGGTATTATCTTACTTGAGGTAGAAAAAAGGCTACAGATTAAAAGGCACTCAAGTGTATTTTGTGAAAGATCAGCCAGATATTCAGGGAATAAAATACTTACAGCTATATCAACGAAAGTGAATTAGTAGTCGATGATAAAGACTACATCTTGTAGGAATTAGGATCATCCGAGGAATATATTGAGGTCAAACCAAATAGTTTTCCATCCACCCCAACATCGAAAATAAAAACCCCTCCCGTGAAAGTTTACCAGAGGAACCAAACATACAGGCACGAAAAACTAATACAGAAGAAAGAGAAATGGGCTACGTCTCAAACAAAGAAACAGGGAAAACAAATAAAAACTTTGGATACGCCCACGAATAACAAATTCTGCAAAATGGATATCTAAATTCGTTCCTGCTCTATAAGATTTAATTGATATCAACTGTACTAACCAACTATTCAACTCCACAATATCAGTATGTTTTCAAATGCATGTTTTTGATCTCATTTTATCAATAGCATGACTGTAATTTTGTTCCTTTGTTTTGATCTGAACTAACAAATTGGTAATTGAATATGGAATATCGGAGATCAAAAGGCACTCGAACTAGAAACACGGATGGATAATTATTAAACAATAATAATGACTGAATTGAGAGACTTATTTTTGGGATATCTAATTCGATTCCATAACGATTGTTTTGAATACAAACGGAAAAGACAAGTATTTTTCGTATAGTTCAGCGTTCATATGAAAGTATTCGTTTCAAAAGTTACTTCTTTTTAAAACTGACTGCTTCCCTCCTTTCTTTGAAAGATTTCCACATTTTTTGTACAAGATGAATAAGTAGAAGGCCGAAAACTTTCTTTCCCAGGAAATATACCCTTTCAATTTAAACAGGATTCCTGTGGCCGGGATTTGATCAAATTAATGAATGAATGTTATTCAAGTACTGTCGTCGATGACACGGGTGGATTTAACTCATTCCGTGACGAAGAGTCATAAGGTGAATGTCTTATGACGAAACATCGGATGTCTACCAATGAGGATGACGGTGTTTCATGCAAGTGACAGTTTGCTTCAATCCTGTGAATATATCTAATTTGATTCCATTACGAATATTTGGAAAAATGTTCAACGTATAATTCAGCGTTCATATAAAAGTATTTGTTTCGAAATTATTTTTTTCCTGTAATTCAATAGTTATACGAAAATAGCTGTTTCAGGAGGGTTTTTCCCTCCAGTTAGTTACCTTCCAGAAAGTTACTTCTTTGCATTATCCACACATTTTTGTTAAGAGTTGATTTTTTGAAATTTATTATTTCATTTTTTTTGGAAGATTCCAACATTTTTTGTATCGAGATTGAAAAGTAGGAAGCAAAAACCTTTCTTTTCCAAAAAAATCCTTAAAATATACCGTTTCAAATCAGAATACAGATTACGACGACGTAGACAAAAATGAAATCCTAAAAATAATCCTAGAGATATCAATTGGAATAACACAACCACCTATATATTTCAAAAATATATGTTTTCATACAGGATGTTTTCAAAATTCACTGAAGATTGGAACTATAAAACCATTATTCAAGAGTGGTGATAAACTAAAAATTTCCTAAATAAAAGAGAAAACAATGAAACTGAGAATAATGAGATTTTTGAGTGAACACAAGGTCCTTTCATACTCACAGTATAGCTTCAGACAAGGTAAATCGTCTTTAGATTCACAATTCAATATCCAGAATATATGAGGCTATCGATGAAAAAACTGGCCCTATCCATTTTGTAGATTTATCGAAAGCATTCGACACTGTCTGTCATTAAAAATTGCTGAGTGATTTGGAAAAGTACGAGATGAGCGAAAATGTACACAAGTTACAATACTATTTATCAAACCGAGAACAGAGTCGTCAGCATAGGTGGTATTATGAGTAGTTCGATGACTGTTACATACGATGTACCCCAAGGGACGGTACTAGGCTCTTTCCTATTCATTATTTGCATGAACTATAGACCAGGTTTGTTGGGGATTAGAATAAACACCAATATGTCTTGGCATAATCATGTTGCTTGAATTGCAAAGGCTGCTTCTCAAAAGCTTGTAACACTGTTCCGAACCACAAATCTGTACAGACCTCAGTAACTTTTCATGCTTCATAAAGCTCAGATCAGACCTTCTTCAGAGTATTATTATCATGTATGGAACTCTGTCCATGAATATACCCTGAAGCTGCTGGATTCCATCCACAAAAGAGCCATTCGCCTGATTGGAAACACGAACTTCACTTGCAACTTCGATAGTTTTGAACATGGAAGAAAGGATACCTGTCAGTTTTTCATATATACTTTCATGTAAATTGTTCAAGTGACTTGGTACGTTTGATTCCTCCAAAAGTGGTGTATATCAGAGAAACGCGACGTCCTTTTGAGGTTCAACTCACTACACCTGGAATTGGAGAACTCTTTCAATTGGAAAACTGCTTCTATGTGCAATAAACTTCCACAGAACTTTTTTCCAAATGAATTCAATCGCTTTTACAGTGCCTTGAAGATTTTTCTGTAGTGATTGTGTTTCATCCTAAATATAGCAAATTACCAACTATGACAACATAACCAACTATGAAAATTCACCCAACTATGACAAAATACACCCAATTATGACAACACTCCTAAGTATAACAACATATCCAAATATGTCAACACTGAATATAGCTCACATATGAACATATATATCATTAACCTCACCAACACGTCATAAAATGCACACTACATATTGAACCTCTACTATTAATTCGAAGTCAGTCTTAAAAGTGTCAACTAATTTTATATTCAGTTTGAGTTATTCATATCACATACAAGCAACGGTTTCACCAATGACGTCACTATGTCAAACCATATGCATTCAAATATCGACAGTTGAAAACAAGATTGCTGCCCAAAGTAACATTGCATGAGAGAAAAAAAATAGGGGAAAGGTGAAAGCACTCAAATGACCTATAAATAGTCAGATCTCGGAGAAATAAGTCCAGTTATCACCCGAAGACGATTGTAGATACTACCAATCGAAACGTCGTGACGTAACTTGGATTGGAATATTGTAATTTTTATTTTTCATTTATTTTAATTAATATTTTTTTTAATTTTCAGCTTTTGATAATATTTAAATTTTTATTTTTTTGGTTGTTGCTTGTATGTTATTTCTTTATGATTTCAGTTTTTTGTTTAATAAAATTGTTATTCTGGGTTAATCTTTTTATTTTGTTCAGGAATTTCAAATCAATGTATATTCTATTAGACAATGGAGGTTCGAACTGATGAAATACACCACGAAACATTGTCAACCACCTTCATACAAACGTTAAAACAAATCTCTTCTATAATTTAGCCGCTCGTTATATACACATTTCGAATAGAATGTGTCATTTGCCATAATGTAGGAGTTTGAAGAAATGAATGAATTTTTTATGAAAACGGAAACAATGTAATCTATATATAATTAGAACCAGGATATGATAATGTAGAAGGACAGCTATAATGGCGATTTGTTGATTTTGGCCATGATAAACAATCATATACATGAAAAATATGAGAAGTAATTTAAAAAAAAGGGATGATGCTAGGGGTGAAGGGGTGGCTTTTCCAGTAAGTTTAAATAAGCCATAATGCTTGCCCCTTCCAACATAAATTGACGTGTTTTTGGATTTTTCCTAAATACCAGTATTACAAAAGTTATTAAAGGTGGATACTTTTATCTGAAAAGCACTGCATATAATTTGTGATATATAGATTAAATGGCCTATTGTCAGCCTTCTGATACGAGATCAGAGCTGTTGACGCCTAGAGGGAAAATGTCAATATCTAAGTAAATGGTTATCGACTGAGATTATTATATTTCGAAAATTATAAAAACTGCCAGTTGAGTACTGAATATATTAATGTTGGGATAGCTTCTCTTTTATTATTCTTTTGAATGACGCCATCGATTTTGTGAAGTCAATAATCCGGAATTTATTCAGAAAATTTGCCGTGCAGTATGTGAAAGAACGTTAAAATATCTTTTTCTTATGGGAGGGTATAGTTATAATTCCTATTCTACGAATATTGATATTATGGACATGGTTTCTAAAGATGATTTTTTCATGTAAATTAGGAGGTTTTTCGTATTTTAAAATTTTATAGATGAAACAGGTGGTACGAAGTAGTCTTCGATCATACATATTCGTCCATTTTATTTCCTTCAGTTTAAGCGACACTCTCTGTCTTCGCCTTATACCAAATATCAACCTCATACAATAATTCACAAAAGTTCATGTGTGAGAGAACAATTGAATCACATAGTTCTTTCTTTGTGCTTTGATTTAGAAATTTTCTCTGGGGTAGATAATTTTCAAATTAGCATAGCCAATCCTCAACTTTGACGTAACGTACTCCGTGAATTAGAGTTTATTGTCAATTATCAAACCCACATTTCTAGCAGATGTTCTGAAAGAAATACTCTCATCAGCCTTACTCATGTTCAAAGATGCCTGCAATTCTCTGATTCTATCGTTACAATAAAGTATAGCCATGATTTTTATTGGATTGAATATCAATAAATGTTCATTTGATATTTCAAGTTGAGGGAATATTCTGCCGCTGCAGTATCTGATGGGTTAAAGGAAAAGTATAGCTGCGTGTCATCTGCGTATAGATGATACTTGCAACGAGTTGATGACTTCACGAACTGTGCAGTATAAATTGCATAAAATAATGGACACAAAATACTCCCTTGAGGTACACCAGTGATGATTTTTCAAGTCTAAAAATATAGCAATAACATATTTCTAGTTATCCAAATTAGTTTTAATATTACTTATTGTGAGCTGTAATGCTGTTTCACATGAGGAGTTTTTACGGAAACCCGATTGGTTATCTATCAAAATTGAATTTTTAGTGACGTGATGTAATAACTGATCATATACAGCAACTTCCATATTTTTTCAAGTGGGGGCAAAGTATTAATGGGTCGAAATTCACTGGCTTTATTGGTGTATGCTATTTTTGGAATAGGAATATTTATAAGGAATATATTTATAAGATATTTTTTCTGTATATAGAAATGTATTAATCAAGTTTACTAACTATTTTCCGCAAATCTATCACAGAGAGCATTTCGAAGTTTACGAATTTACAATATAAATTATTGTTTACATTCTGCCAACTTTCAGTGATGCTAATACTTTGTATAATATCATTAATACTATGAACAAAATTATTATTAAAACCGCACGCTATTTCTATGTTACTCGTTAATAATCGATTATGCTCATTTGATTCAAAATATATGCAATTCGAGACATTATGGCTATTACTGTTAACCAGTCTCTTCAAAATTCTCCACATTTCTTTGGGATTATGTCTATATGTGTCGATATTGTCAAATTAATATATTTTTTTTTTGTTTTAAAAGATTGACATCATTTTCTCAATAGTTTAAAGGTTTCCCATTTATCTTGTTTGTTGTTGTTGCAGCTCGATTTAAAAATTTTATATGCTTTATCCCTCTTCTTGATTAAATTATATATCTCATAGCAACTTTGATTGGTACTTACATATTTCAGTAGGGGCATTTCTATTTATTACAATTTCACATGTCTTCAAAATTTCATTATAAATTGTGTCAACGTCAACAGAAGTTAAATTGAAGTTGTGCATCATTAGGTTAATTTTAATTCTGTCTATATTTTCCTCATTAATTTTTCAAAATTTTTTGACAAACAGATATTAAATGTTCTTCAATAATATACGGGCGTAATCTAAACAAACGTTAATACTCGTATAATTTCTCTTGTTTAAATAAAGTCATTTGTATTTTTAATTCCAGCGAGGCAGAATCCAGCCAAGATAGAGTCCCAACTTATGTTAATCAGAATTATCCGATACCAGTAAGGGCAACTGTACAGCCAAATTTAAATTACCCTATACCAGTAAGAGCCGCTGTAAGCAAGGCTGGCTACGTTGCAGCTACTCCAAAATATGATAGGAGACTTCAACAGCAACAATATTCCCACGGAGAAGAGGTAGAGGTGAGAAATTTTCTATAACAAATTGATTCCTAATTCGAATGCTTGTGTTGCGGTTTTGTTCCAAATCGGTTCTAATTGTTGGAATGTATGTACACAAAGTGAAGATATATGGCTGGGTTTACAGACTCATCCAAAATGAGTAAATTTTGAAAACTTCGCTGACATACGTTAGGGATAGGCAAGAGTGGGAGTTTGCCAAAGCCTGAAAATCTAATCCGGTCTAAGGTGGGGTAGGCAAAGAGTATATCCTTGGATACTAGGGCCTGAATTTCCTTGGCTGATAGACCATAATATATGTTTCTCAAACTAGTTGAGACCTGATCAGCGGTCAGTCTGCGGATACCTTCATCAAAGGGTGAGCTTGGAAAGTATGTCTCCTATGACGTCTTACCCCGCCTACGAGTAATAACTGCTTATACCTGCCAGGAGACGCTCTCCTGACCCTATAGCCATTTAGACAAGGAATGTGCAGCTCTGGAATTTTTTGGCATACATGAGGGTTGTTCTAGTTCATTGGTTTCCCAGCTAGTTTCCCAGCTAAATGATCACAGACACTTTCAATAAGCTAGTCAAGCCACTTTAGATCACAGAAATCTTACCAGCAACCTGTAACTCAGCTGTGCCTGACGATTTAGCCATGCAAGACTTTTTCGTCTCTGGATTCGGTGAATTATTCTTCGAGCGTAAGCATTTGCTTATTCTCGTAATGCAGATTCTGCTTCGGCTGCTCAAGAATTTGGTGAACGGCAAATTCATAAGATATCTTGCTCTAGACAAGGTGATACGTGGATTCTTGACTGCACCACCTAGCTTTCTAGGTTTATTGATAGGATCAGCGGTTGAACATTTGAAAAACTCTTGTTCTTGATCCAATATTACAGGGATGACAGCTAAGATTGTTTAATCGACGGCGACGTCCATCTTTTCTATAGAATCAAAGTCTAATTTCATGGTTATTTCACAGCTCATGAAAGAGCCCACGAGAAGCTTAGGAAAGAGCTCCGCATTACTGTGACGAGGTTTTCTACGAAGGGAGGTGTCCGGTATCTCGAAAGTCCGTTAGTGACACTGAGTGGGCTCAGGACTTTTATCTCCGCGTGTGACACCATGCCCGTGGTAAACATATTTTCTCTATATACCATCCCAAAGACAGCACAAATATTGTTTGTTTGAGTGGTGACCTAAATTTTTTGGCATGAAATTTTGCATATAGGATATACGATTAATTCACCCTGTTGTTACGCTATTTATAATATACTAGAAAGTTCCTATTGAACACTGCATTTGAAAAGCAGTTGGAAAGAGTTGGAAGGTGTATATGCAAAAATTGAAAGGGGTATGGTTTGAGTGAATTTCATCTAATGACAGTTATCATTTATTAGCAGGAGTACCCGGCTTCGCTCATGGAGTTGATATGTGATAATATGGTAGTTGGAATAAAATAATGAATTTCAAATTGTACGAGGTTAACGGATTCTGTTTTTGTGATGCACTGTTTGGAACCTTTGGTGTTGTCATGAAGATTACTGAAGTTTTACCCAACACCAAACCGTTATTTTTAACACCTTTACACGTGTTTCAATCACCAAGTGATCATCTTCAAGAGGAATTTTGAACCAAATTTACATATAATGTTGTCTTTATTTATATCATAGATACCTCTGCTAGGTACCTGCGTCTTAATTGCCCTAAAATCTATCATGTACAATACCCCTTGAGAAACCGTTACTGACTGCTGATTTCTGTATTGCCACTTTTTTTTGTATAACTCTCATGTGTGACAGAAAACGTCAAAAGACGATGCACTAGAACATTCTATCTAATACTGCTGCTGTCGACAGTGATGTAAACTATCGGGAATATACCTGTAAGTGTTTATTTCCTTCCTAAATATATCGTTTTCCAACTTTCCACATTGACTTCTCATTTTCAAAACACCAAGAAAGGGAAGTTATCATATTATCATACTCTAATTTTATATATCATATATTATACTAATGTATAGATTCACTCATACAAAAAAGTTTTCGATTGGTCCATAATGTTGCAGAACATTCCACGGCAGTCGAAACTGTTCTGGAAAGTTCCACAATGATCTAGGCATATTCCGGTACATTCCTGAACATTCCAGACTATTACCAAACATTTCAAAACATTATAATAACTTGAAGGCTCCATAACGATCAGGGATATTCCGGAAAAGTTCCACTACAATCTAGAATGTTTTGGAATGTTGTGGAATCCTCTTGAATATTTTGGTCTGATATAGAGGTTTCTGGAGGGCAGAACCCTGTATATTCTGCTATCCGTACAAAGCCGGATTGAGTCGCTAATCATTTTCTAATCAAAAATGATAGATTCAAGGAAATTAAAAAATAATAAGAATTGAAATGACAGGTTTTAAAACTAAAAACAGTTCAAAAATATTTTGTTGAAGCGCAAGTGTATTTTCTACATATTTATAACAAAGAATCTTCTACACAGAAACGGCGGAATGCAAGCAAATGGTTTTTTCATGATTATGAATAATATTATATCCTCGGATTTCATTATTGAAGTTCATTATTGTATTTAGATTTCATGACAATTTATAAATAGAAGTAGGTACTTAAAGAAAAAATGTAAATGCAATATTATCTTGTCAAATTATTAGAAATGTTTATTGAAATTTATATTTGATATTTTCTTATCGAAATGTTGAAAGTGCGAATCTTGGCTTGATGCTTAGTGTGTTCAATTAGTGTTTTGTTTGTACTGTAACAGCAAAAGCAAAACTTGATTTTTGTTGATGAATACAACTACTTACTTACTTTAAATACTGTTTTCAATTGGATACAAACACTTTTTGGAAAATAACAATGAATAATCACTAAAGTGAGGTTATCTGTTGAAATATATTTCTCCGTTATCTAGCTGTTGCCCTCCTACGAACAACTACCCTCAAAAGTTCAAGACTCCGCGAGCTGACGAATAACGAGGTCCTTTTAACGTGCGATTCCTAGCACGGGTGTGTAGTGTAGTAACAGGTGTCATGCAGATACATCAGTGTTAATACGCGTCTAAAAATATTTCATATTATATTATACAGTACGATGCAAATGTATGGAATAAATTCGATATTCACAAAAGGAGCATCTTTCGGAAGAAATCCAAAAACAGGTCAACTTTAATTTTTGACGGCCCATCTCATGATATTCATATGAGAGACGTTTC
>WOGN01002024.1:0-17584 GCA_015342105.1 Leptinotarsa texana
TATGACTCGAAGTGAAGATCCTTATAGTATCACTCCACTCCATTTCAAATTTGATCGTTTTAGTGCAAAAGAGTTCAAGA
This sequence comes from Leptinotarsa texana, assembly GCA_015342105.1. NCBI lineage: Eukaryota > Metazoa > Arthropoda > Insecta > Coleoptera > Chrysomelidae > Leptinotarsa > Leptinotarsa texana. Next base: position 81 of record WOGN01002024.1, read on the forward strand.
TTATCAGCATTTATAAAAGTTCATGTTTGATAAAAATATCGAAATTAATTTATATCTCTTAAACGGTAATAGATAGGTATCGGGAAATGAATTTGTTGACAAAGTGATAATGAATCATAATATGATATTATATAGGAGGTGTACCATTTGAAAAATCAAAGAAGCCGCTACTTTATAGTAGAAGCGACAACGCGGCTTCGTCTAAAATATTTTAGGCATGTAGGTCATAGTGTCTTATGTATATTGTGGAATTTTCAGGTTGATCCGTTGAATAGTTTGCCAGAAACGGCTAATTAACGCTCATTATGAAAAGCCCTGTATAAAAATGGATGTTTGTTGGGTGGTAAGTGATAAACTTCTACATCGCTCAACCGATCGTGATGAAACTTGACACGTATATTTAATTTGTCATATAATAATTGTAACTGTAACTCGCCATCAAGTTCATACATATAGACCTCAAAAACTGAATGTTTGAGTAGAAATTTCAGGTGGCCACATCATATGACTTTTTTTTATCGATGATAATTTGACTAGTGATTGATATTTAGACAATCGAGTATTATCGTGCATTAATAGAGCAATTGAGGTTGATATAGATTCATGCGATAACGAAATAGTTTTTCAGCAGGGTGATGCACATCCTCATTATGCAGCTCCAATGCGATAATTTCTGGTCACTGGATTGGCAGAAGAGGTCCTACAGAATGGCCACCAAGGTCTCTGGATCTCACTCCTTTGGATTTCTTACTATGTGGTGATTTGAAATCTGAAGTGTATGAGATAAAATCAACAACATTGGAAGATTTGAGAGAGAATATCTTAAGGAATAACTCTGTAGATTCTCAAGTATGTGAGGGTGGCAGTGTAAGCTCGTTTGTACCATCGTATGGAAGTTGGTGGAAACGGTTTTGAACATTTACTATAAAATATTTTTTCTTCTCATTGTCAACGTCAGCCTTTCAGCAAACAAAAAATTCTGAGGGATTACTAATTTCACCCAAACCATAATCTTCCATTTTATTTTGTTGTTTTCAGTTCCGACTCCTTGCTTTCACATGGACTATTCATAAGATTTTATTTTGGAAAAAATTGAATATATGACAAAGTTAGTTGTAATAAGTCAGGTCATCAACAATCAAAAGAAATTCACTATAGAGAATAACATCATTCAAGTCATTCAGAAATAGGTTGAATCGTAATGATCCTAAATGGGATCCCTGTGGTACACCAAATGGCACTGCGATTGAAAAAGATATTGAGTTACCATATCTTACATTATTTTCACTATATTTCACAAGATAATTTCAAATCCATTTCAAGATGTTCTCCGGAAATATGTCTAAATAGAATCAACCTGGTGTCTATTTCCAAAGATAGTCATTATAAAATGTAGATAAATGAGCAGATTTTTTCTGATAGATCTACAACGACTAAATTGATGATTTATGATTATATGTCCACAATTCCAAGATAGCTTTCTTGTTATGAGAGGGGGTTGCCTTTTATATTTCGGACTTGAGAACAAAAACAAATATTTATCATCGAAAATCACTTTATTGTTTTTTGAAATATTCTCCATAAAGATCTATACACTTTGGCATGCGTTTGAACCAATTGTCGAAGCACTTTTGCCACTCTGATTGAAGTATCTCCAAAACTTGTATTCTGAATGCAGCAACCGCTACTTCGGGTGTCGAAAAACGTTGACCTCTCAGTTTGTTTCTTACGTGCAGGAATAAAAAGAAGTCATTTGGTGCCAAGTCAGGACTATACGGCGGATGATTCATCAAATTGATATTTTAGGTGCTCAAAAATGCAGTTGTTTGAGCCGATGTGTGAAAGTTTGCATTGTCGTAGTGAAAAGTGATCTGTCTTCAGCGGTTGGTTTTCCAGATTTCTTGAAAGACAACTGACGAACAAATAGTTGCCTACCACTCAGAATAGAATGTTCTGCGTTGTTCTAATGGTACGGTTGTGACATATCCAGTTTTTCTGAAAAAAACAGACGACCATTTTCTTGGAAGTGCTTCGTGCGAGAACAACTTTTGTCGGATGGGGCTCATCTTGAAACATCCATACAGTCGACTGCTGTTTACTTTCGGGCTCATACGCGTTAATCCACGATCCATCACCTGTAACGATGTCATAGCCGTGTTTCGAAGCACCATGATCGTATTTTTTGAGCATTTTCTTCGACCAATCAATTCGGGCCTTTTTTGAGCATTTGACAAATTATGTGGGATCCAAACAAAGAGTCAAATGTTTATGCAATATTGAATATATGCTGGTGCCACTAATGACTCTTTCTCAAGATAGGTCACATGGCGATCTTGCAATATCAGTTCGTGCACAGCACCAATGGTTTTCGGAACAACAACTGATTATGGACGACCTTCACGAAATTTGTCTTGGAATGAACTACGATCGCGATTGAATTCATAATACCATCGATAAACACTGGTCCTGGATGGAGCTTTATCGCCAGAAATTCAATTAAGTTCATCCATGTACTATTGCTCCATGTCCAAAGTTCTAAAAGATAATTTCACAAAAATGTTCATGATTTAATTCCATTTTTGGACGGAGATGAATCTTTTAAGTTACTGTAAACAACACAAATAGCACGCGTTGCCATATTCCAACAAATGGGTTGCCAAATCCCGAAATATAAAAGGCAACCCTCTATTAGACTATAAAACAAATTGGTTAACTCAGATTGATTGCAAACTGCTAGATGAATTTCAGTGTCATCATGTGATTCACTTTCATGAATAGGTTTCAACAAACTGTTTTTCCGATAATCTGGAAAGATGGAAGGATTCGAAGAAATGTTGAATATCATCTGAATGGGTTTGGCAAAGATAAAAATGCATTTTTCATTCAAGAATAGCGGGAATCCATCGAGACCTGCAGACAACTTCCGGGGTAATGTCATGACCAGTTCAATAACTTTCAATAAAATAGCAGATTGAGAACTGATTGATATCAGTTCCATGATATTTCTACCACATTGTCTATAAAAAACTCTTCTCACACTTCTATTGAATGTAATAAGTGGTTATTTATCTTCATTCGCTTCATTCATCGCTACCTCTTCTAAAAAATCAGTTCACTCCTCTGCGTTATGCAATAACTTCATTTCTTTTCCTTCAATATGGATTTGCCCACGTTCAGACTATTTTCATAGAAAATCGATGATGGTTATGGCCATTTAGTGTTCATATCCGTTGTGTTCATGTTCGGAATTTCAACAGAGGAAAAATCAGTGTAGAAATTGTAATCGGAAACTCTCATCCTCAAAGTAGTATATCTGGACTTTCTATTGCAACTTTAATCATTTTTACAAAAGCTACCAAGCAAGTTTCAAATATTCAGTTATTTTACAGTGCATTTCTTTGATGCCCCCTCTTTTATTTTTTGAACGGATCAATTAAAAAATGAAATTTGGGATGATGAAATCAATGCATCAATATTTCATTTTGAGGTGGAATTGATAGATGAAACTTTCAAGATGGAGACTGGCGCTATCTGGAAAAAACATTAAATGGAAAGGGGGTCTTTTGACACATCATTCTGAAGCTCATGACAAATACTTCAAAATCGTAGAAAATGAAGTCAATATCTTCACCTAGTATAAAATAGCAAAACATTTAATAATTTTTGAATAGAACTGGCTGATACTTGATGAAAATCTATGTTAAAAAACTAATCAATAGAGTTTATTGTATGATTTTCACTATAAGGGTTTTACAAAAACCGCGACACGTGTTTCGTTGTACAATAGCTTCTTCAAGCATAACTGAGAGTTACTTCTAAATTACAACATTATATACTATAACCTAGTACCTATTCGTCTACCTAAATAATAAATCTACCTGAAAAAGTCAGGTATCAATACATTTTTCGAAAGTCTACCTATAAATATACCTAACTATTTTTACCTGCGAAATATTCAATTCAGTTTGATCGTTCATAAGACGTTAAGAATTTTTGAATTTGTTTATTTCCATACTCTCCAACAGGTTGAGTTTCAAACCTTTCTTCTGGAAATGAAGGGGTTTGTATTCATGGTTGAACTCATGTCCTTCTGAGATTAGATGACTGGCATATGTGGAATTTATTCCTCCGTTCTGAAAACTATACTTGTGTTCCTTGATGCGGATATTGAACGTTCTTCGAGTTTGACCTATATGAAATATCGGATATGACCCAAACAGTTGTTGTTGCTTTTGAAAGCAGTATTTACTTTTTTGCTGTGCAGATAATCTGAAATATTTGTAGTGGGTTGGCCTGAGTAGGTTGAAGTTCTATAACTTTTATCCTCTTCTCTTCGAATTGGATGAACTTCTTTCAAAGCTTGACTGTATAATAAAGAATGTATTAGACCACTATCATAATCATTGTTGACGGCTATTTGCTTTATCATATTCAGTTATTTATTGAAATTCGATTCTGACAAGGGTACATTTATCAATCTGTGGATCATACTGTTGAAAGCTGCTACCTTATGGTGATATGGGTGAGTCGACGAATTATGAATGATAATATCAGTATATGCCGGTTCACGATGTTAACTTTTGCTATTGTCAAATCCAAAAAATGTATAAATTCGTTCTGTTCCATCTCCACTGTGAATGTGATAGATGGGTGAAGAGAATTTATGAATTTCAAAAAGTTGGTCAACTGTCTGTTCGTTCTCGTAAAACATACCAGAATATAATTCACATATCTAAACTAATACAGGAAAACTTCTTACCAGTGGGTTACTGTGTATTCTTCTTTCTAAATCGTCCATGAAAATCTCTGCCAGAATAGGACCTTTGCAAGATGAGTAAAACTTGACCTGCAACACTATTGTCTTTTTCACCAGAAAGTACCACTAATGATATCTTTTCAGGTAAATTTTGCCCGACCTTGATATCTTATTCAGTTAAGGCTTGGAGGGAGGGGGGTCGTGTTTCGTTCTTGTGAGCGTCACTCTTTCAGTATTTCATCAATTTCAATCGGTCAATGAAACTGCCATGCAAACTTCAGAATCCAAAAAAATTCTCTTTATTTGATTCGAATGAAACATCGTTTATACTTTGTATAGCGAGTTTCTAAATAATAAAAGATCAGCAAACGTAAACAATTCTTTGCTGTTGAAAAATCTTGTGAAACCCATAAACTGGTGTCTTTGCAAAGAAATTCACCGGTAGGAGCTATTAAATTAGTCCATGTAGAAAATTCAGCAGTGACCATGATATTTAATAAATTTGTATTCAATTGGTAACTAGTTTTTTTCTATGTCGGTACCAACAAATGAAATTTAGCCACCTGAAATTTTATCAGCACCAATAATCCACGATTCCTACTCTGACCAAAAATCAGAACCAAAACCCTCAAAATCAAAGGATTTATCACAATAGAAAGAAGGTAGAATTTTCCGCGATAAAACAAGGAAACTATCTGTTCAGTAATACTTTCTGACTCCGATCAGCATTTACAACATTCATTTGCGGTCAGCACAGCCATAATCTCTTTTGTTCCCCACAATCGTTCGTTAGTTTTGTAACTGCAATATAACCGCAGTTAATCATATGCTATTCATTTTAGAAATGAAAATGTATGCAAAACGGGGTAATTCGTTATAAACGTCCACAACATCTGTACGTTCCTTCTGTAGGAAAATGTAACCAATGTTTCACCAACATTTTATTGTGTGGTAGAATGGCCGAAAGTCGGTTTGAATAGGTCGACTCGTTTCGAGCAGATCTTGTTATTAACAGAATGTCGGTGTCATTGATATCCAATTTTCTCCCACCGTCAGAACATGGAGAGTTCCAAATGTCATATTTAACGTAAATGCAGCGACGGCTCGTTAGAGGAGGCAAGGGAGGCTTAGCCTTCCCATAAAATTCAAAGCTATTTATCGCAATAAATTGGAAGATATTGACAAATAATAGATTTTACGGTGTGAAAGTTTTCAATAAACATTTTTTTAGAACATCAAAACAAGTTGATTTTTTGAGGCAACAGTCAATCTAATTATAACACTGATGATCTTCAAACAAAACTCAACCTCTGTCGGAAGCAGGAAACTCTTTCGAAGGTTCGAAATAGATGAACATTTCAATCTAGCAGACCACTATTATGATATTCATGCAGTCATTGTTCACTGTGGTTCTGGCGTTGAATTTGGTCATTATTACGCCTTGGTCAAAGACGAAACGGACTTGTTTAAGTTTGACGATAGTCGTGTCACGAAGTGTTCTGGCGATGCATTGAATCTATTGGAGTCTCTGGAGACACCCTACATTTTGATTAATGAGAGAGAGGACATTGACAGATCAAGATCTTCAGATGAGGTGGTGCTGCAGGTTTCACTGTAGCTGAAAAAGCAAATGCGTCACTGGAATCAATGAAGTCGCCCCGGAGCGCCAAAAATTGTTATTGCTGTCTTACAATTTCACAAATAAAGGCTACGAAAATGTAAAAAATCACAAAAGAAACATGGAGTATTACTTTTTGAAGGATTTGTATGTAACAGATTCAATTATTGATGGATTATTCATCATGAAGCAATTTCACTTTCACTGAATTAATAATTGATAGTAAAGTTTCAACAATTACTTCCAACATCCATCTTCTTGAAATTGTATTGGAAGTATTGATAACACGTAGAGGATGAAATATATTTTTTTTGACAGGAAAAATTTTGAATACGATTTTACTGAAAATATTAAATAATGTTTTCGAGATAACAGTTGTTTGAGAAGCGATAACCTATCGGGACAAAAACCACGGCAAGATGTAATACGCGTGATTGATGACTTGTTTATTTTATGGTTATTCATGATGACTTTAATGAAATGAATAAACACACTTTCGTCTAATTACCACTAGTTGATTTTATTTATCGCACATAAAATTTATCAAAACACAAGATAAGTGAAAATAGCTTCAAAATCGTAGGGAAAAATTAATTTTTTGGAAGCCATGGAAATTATTAAATAAATTAAAAACCTGAAATATAGGTATACCTATAAATGAGCAACTCGATTTATGTAGATCTTCACTTTTAAATTTATAAGTTTAACAACCCCTATAATCATAAGTGTTGAATTTTATAGTTGGCACCCTGATTCGTTTAACTACATATCCTTCTATCTCGTCTTCGGGTAATAACGAAGATGATTGTGGATACTAACAGTCGAAACATCGTGAAGTAACTTGGTTTGGAATCTTTTAATTTTTAATTTCCATTTGTTGTTAATAATTTTTTAATTATTATCTTGTGTTAACAGTTTTTTTTTATTTTTTGGTTGTTGCTTGTATTTTATTTCATTGTAATTTCAGTTTTTTTGCCTTACAACATAATTGTTATTTTAAGGCTAATCTTTTTTAAATTTTTACAGATTCTTTCAGGGATTTCAAATCAATTTATATTATACAATTACTATGTTGCGGTATCGCTCCTGTTCCAATGTTTTGACAGAATCAGAATCAACGAACTTGTTCTACAGCGCCATCTAGTGGCGAGTTACAGAAAAATTGATAGCCTGAAAACCTTCTCTATGAAAAATTACTTATACATGTCAAGTTTCATCACGATCGGTTGGGCGATGTAGAAGTTTATCACTTACCAACCAACCAACTAACCAACATCCGTTTTATATAAATTTTAAAATAGTAGACTAGTACTATGTTGCTGTATCGCTGCTATTCCAATGTTTTGACAGAATCAAAATCAACGAACTTAGGAGTGCGCAACGTTATAGAACGGTGCTTTCAAAAAATTGTTCTACAGCGCCATCTAGTGGCGAATTACAGAAAAATTGATAGCCTTAAAACCTTCTCTATGGAAAATTACTTATAGATGTCAAGTTTCATCACTATCGGTTGAGCGATGTAGAAGTTTACCACTTACCAACCAACCAACCAACCAACAAACATCCATTTTTATATAGTAGATAACCTACTTAACAACTGATGATTTTACTAAGGTTCAGGTATAAACTAATTAACAATTCAAACATTATACAAATGTTTCTCCACTTATGGGTGACTAACATGTGATAAATTACTTACCAACAGCTGAAAACTTAATAAATGAAAGCAAAGAACTTCACAATCAGAGAATTGGAAATAAACTGCTGGCCAATCCCCAGAGATCTATATCTTTCTGGTCGTTAGCTAAAGCTGTTAATCAGAACTTTACAAAATCCACAATTTCACCACTAACACAAGCGGATGGTTCAATTGCAACAACAGCAATAGAAAAAGCAAACCTACAAGCTGAAAAATCTGCATCCCACTCCACAGTCGATTTCCTGAGAAAGGCACCAACCACTATTCCCAGAGTAAAATCCACAATGCCAGAAATTACTTTTCGACAGCGTCTGGTCAGGCCAATTTTGAAACTGTGTTTGTGTGGAATAAAGTACCCAAGAACGTTTTTACAAATGGATTTAGTCGCCAGCAATTCAAATCCAATCTGAATCGCTACTTTCGCACAGGTACCGCTCTGAAAGCTCCTTAAGAATTTTCCTATAGTGCTTGTGTTTTGTCCAAAAAAATTCAACTTCATCACATAAGTAGGAAAATTAGTTTTTACAATAAATAAATTGTATAAACTACAGTCAATTTTCATTTATTACTATAATTTCGTACATTAAGTGCACATCTACTACCTTCCGTCTCAAGAAAGCATTACGAACCTTTTAAAATGTTCTCTTTTTCAAAATTCAGCAGGTTTTCAAGCATTTTTTGGTTTTGCTACAAGTTCCAGATTGCAGACAATGACTGATTGAAAGATTATAAAATTCAAATTCTGCTACATATTTGTAAATATTTGAAGACGAATAGTGTGTATACGCATAGAAACGCATAGAAACTAGTATGACAGAAAGTTTGTGTCCTTCGAGGGTATCAATAATGTGTATTTTCTCTGGCGAATTACTATCGAACCAGAAGTCTCCGGGTTTGTAAGATCATGGCCTAAACATCTACTTAAACCCACGGTTTCGTCCCACATTTGTTTTGTGTCTGCCACAAAACTCATCAAAGACCATTATTCTAAATATCGCCCGATATCAGCAAACAATGATACTGTAAAGGAATCACTTTCGCATCATAACGAGCAATCAATCAAAATCATTTTAATTTCGGAGGATAACAGTTGCAAAATGAAAAAACCGAATTATCGACTGAAAATCCATCAATCTTCATTTTCGGACATCCATTAATTTGAGTGCCATAAAATTCGGAGGCTCGCCCCATAGGCTGAAACGATTTTTATTCAAAATTCCCAGGACAGTAACATATGCGTCGAATTCAAAACAAGTTGGATCAACATTCGCAAATGAATTTGTTATAAAGGATAATTGACTACATTCGAATGACAGTTGTGAAGGGAATAGTAAATTCGATACGGATATTCGATAGTGAGCAAAAACAGAGCTGAAAGCGAATTGAAATTAACCAACTAGAACAATTACCAAATGCAACGTTCAAGCGTATATTTCAAAATCTTCCACAATATCACAAATCGTTTCATAAGTCTCATAGACCAATAATTGAAGCTAATATTGTGCAATTTTAAGCCGAGTAATATTCGAATATTATTTCTTGAAATATTATCAGCTGAATGCATCGATATTACAAAAAAATATTAATTCTCTTTTCACCTGAATAAACAGAAATTTCAACAGAAATATTTATTTGGAAGTAAATTGTACTTGAAGGTGGTTGACAATGTTTCGTGGTGTATTTCATCAGTTCGGACTTCCATTGTCTAATATAATATAAATTGATTTGAAAACCCTGAAAAAAACAATTAAAACACTAATAAAATTACCTCAAATAATAATTTTATTAAACAAAAAACTGAAATTACAAAGAAATAACAAATAAGCAACAACCAAACAATTAAAAATAGAAATATTAATGAAAGCTGAAAAAGTAAAAATAAAAAATTATTATTAACAAAAAATGAAAAATAAAAATTAAAAGATTTCAAACCAAATTATGTCACGAGTTTCGATTGTTAGTATCCACAGTTATCACCCGAAAACGAATATTTCAATTTTTATTGTCATTTTCTGTTAATCTTATCAATTTTTTAAATATTTTTTTCAGTGTTTTCAAATCAATTTATATTATATTAGACAATGGAATTCCGAACTGATGAAATACATTAAACTCATTTTTCTGTGAATATACAATAACGTTAGTTTTGGTTACTTCGTCGATTTCGGATAGGTTAGAGAGCACATATAGTGACTTTGTAAATGTTTTATATACAGGTACACTATGATAATTACTTGGAAAGAATTTTTCAAAACTCAGTTGGATAATCTCCCAGAGGTAGATGCATTGATGGCGGCTTATTAATTTTTGAAGTAATGCAATGTGTGCATCTGCGGAAATGCTGGCATCCAAGAGGTATCCAGTGGTAATGTTTCTTATGCCGTCAAATCGACTAGTTAGTTGACTTATGCAATGTGCCATAAAACAACGGTTTTGAAATACATTTCAGGGTCACCAAGTCTTTCGTCTTCAGCTAGATCTTCAAAATGTTTTTTACCTTACGACTTATTTTGTTTTCGAATTCACTAGCGATTCCTATAGCAACTGCAAAAGCAGTTTCATAGTTATTTCTCAATGCAGTTGTTTTTGCAATAATTGAAAAATCACCAGCCCTTGATAAGACTATTCCACTATTTTGGAGCAATTTGGAACATTTATTGTCGAATGATTTTAAGTTCTGCTGGCATAACAATTTGGTCATTCTTGGTAATGTCTTGTGTAATATCCATTATTATTAAAAAACTAGGTAGACTTGATGCGTTCTAAACACTTAAAAAAAATTAAAAACTGACCTTTTGTGTGACCTCGAAAGGCTGAGTTCGATAGTGTTGAAGTTAAAGTTGCATTTATAATGCTATCCAATTTGTTTTTTTTTCAAGCTCTGATGTCATTGTAGAATCACAGTTTGTTTTTACCTTGTATTGAACACTACGCATGCAATAATGCAGATTATAAAAGCTGTATGGAGTATTATAATATTTTGTTTAAGTCGATTTTGAGAGGAACAAATCATGTAAAATATTAGTTGCCAAATTAGCGATTTTCATGAATCAACAAACTATTAGTTGTGTGGTGTAAATCGGACTCGAGAGTGGGGAATGGGCGCTAACTCTAACTTCACGCAAGTATGTTTGCCAGTCGTATCTCTATCACTTAAGGCCAGGTTTTCAACTACACCTTGACCTACAGAATATGAAGAATCAACAGACTTAGTGGGCGTGCATGTATTTAAAACACATGTGTTTTACACCGAGTCAGTTCTGTTATCACTATCACCTTGTTGAGCAAAAGAAGACGCACTATCACTACGTTGATCGGTTGAAATTGAAGGTCTATTAAAAAAAATTGAACCAAAAGGCTGGGATTATTTGTTATCATTCAATAGTACTCTGAAATAGGTAAACTCTGTCACAAGTCAACGGACTCCCTATTTTTGAGATCTCAGACTCGAGTTTGAATAACACTTGATATTGATGAAGAAGTAGAAACCCAAAATTTTTTTTTCTAATAAAGATACTTCTGTTAGGATGTTCTCTCCAGATACTATTCTATCCAAAAATATATCGGTATAGAGAAGCAGTGAAGAAAAGGTAACTTTATATTATGAACGTGCTTTTTTCCCCGCGGCTGGCGCACCAATTTTCATATGTGGACGCGCCCCTGTTACCCCCAAGGGGAATATTTGAAAATACTTTTTTGGTGTGCATCTTTGACGTAAGAAACCCCAATATACCAAACTTTAGCCTCCTATGACTCACCAGTATGGAGAAACAAATATGCCCCCTCCCGAGTTGAGTGCCCTGAGTTGAAATCTTCTCCACACGGTTACTGTGTGCAGAACATCTCATCTCATCCATCCACCCCTGCCCCTCCGAAGCGGTCCTCAACTTTCTGATGGGCACTCCAGCAAGACTGGCATCTGACCTTCTTTGGTCGATAGTCAGGTTCGATGTGCTTTTACTTTCTGATCTAGTGTATTGTTTTATCTTGACTTTTCTAACTGAATTATTGAATGGGGTCCCCAAAACCTAACCGGACACTATTGTTTTAAAAACGTCGAGTGCTTCTCATTGAACCTGAAAAGAAAGTGTTTTTCTGTTAGAAAAAAATGTATACTTATCGGAGCAGCCTGACAACAACTCTCGGAGGTGGTCGTAGCTCCACTTGGTTGGCCTTCTACGCTTGTCTCTCGGAATCTGGGGTCATCCCTGTTTAGTACATTGTGTAGATCGCTTATAGCATGATTATCGTGCGCTAGAATTCTGTCAAACCTGTCTTCTGCTTGTTATCTCATATATGTGTCTACGTAGTGTATGTTCAGGTCTAGATTCAGGAATATGTACCTATTCGGTACATATCTTGGAGTGTTTACGGCGACCTTCACGCAAGCGTTCATAAACGACTAGATCTGTCTTCTGTATATCGCTGCGCACTATCTTTATCATCAGCAGCTTCACTTTCAATCCCATGTTGCTTCTTCGACCTAATATTGGTAATAGGTTTTTCGGGCAGATCTCGCCAGTTCTACGAGTATTCTCTGACGAAGGTGTTGGTGCCAGGAGTAGTTGGTTTAAGCCGATTTCAGAACCTCCCATACCACTTTCAACCTTGCAATGACCTATACGTCACTCGAAATAGCCAAGTTGACTTTGAGGAGGTGTTATGAGTTTGACCTTGCACGACCTTGAACGACCTTGACCTACGTCATACGGCGACGAAGGCAAGATAACTTTAAGGTGGTATTTTGGGTTTAATCTTGAATGACCTTCATTTATTCCCCATATTTTCGACAAAGTGGCTTTTACTTCGAATGAATTCGAGCCAGTTTTGAACCTAAACAATCCAATGTAACCAAGGTGACTTTGAACGATTGTTTTGACTTTGAAATTGAACGACTCTGAGCTACGTCACACGATGCACGCAAGGTGACTTTGAGGTAGTGTTTTTGGATTTGACCTTAAACGACTTTCATTGATCCACGCGGCTATTTCGAAGATTCGACTTTGAACGACCTTTTGCAATATCATATGCCTTTGCTGACGTAAATTTGAGGGCGCTTATGGAATCTCCTTTCCTTCCCCACTTTTTGAGTGAGTATATTAAAGAGGGGCCACCGTTGTAGAATTGACCGTGGTAGTAGTGCGCCCAACTCACGTTCGGAAGGCCGTAAGTTCGATTCCCGCCTCGACCAGATATTTTTCTCGAGAGAATTTATCTGGTTGAAGCTGGGATGATTCTGCAACAGTGTTAGGAATCACATTTCAAAAGATAATACCTCGTTAGTCCTTAGCTCGTACAAGTTCATCAACTTCTGAGAGTTGTCATTCGTATGGAGGCGATAGCTGATTAACGGAAAAACAGATTTTAAACTCATAAGAGTCAGTTTGATATCGCGCATATTAAATATTATTTCGATAATTTGAGGATTCGACCTTGACCGATCTTCAGCTGCATGGAAGGAAGCTTTTAGAGTGCGTTTGGACAATGACCTCTGTATACGTTACACGAAGTAGCTGACGTGACATTGGCATAGTGTGTCATGTTTAATCTTGAATGACCTTCATTCATTTCCTATACTTTCGACAAGGTGACTTTGACATCGAATGGACTCGATCCAGTAAGGCAGCTCGAAGTTTTGAAACTATATGCCCCAACGTACCCAAGATAACGTTGAGGGAGCGTTTCGAGTTTAACCTTGAACGACCTTGACCTATTTCACATGAGCAGGCAAGGTGACTTTCAGGTAGTGTTTTGGGTTTGACATCGAATGACCTTCATTGTTTGATGTGGCTATTTCGAAGATTTAAGGATTCGACATTGAACGATCTTCAGTTGTATGAACGAAAAGGCTTTTGAAGTGCGTTTCCAGTTTGACTATGAGTGACCTTTTGCAATATCATATGCCATTGCTGAAGTGAGTCACGACGCAGGCACGTATAGAGCTAGGAATGGGGATAGTGTGAGGCGCTACCACGACCACAACCGAATCATATAAAAATCGAGATGTGATCCTGAACCTCACTCAGTATTAGACAGCACATCAAGATGAATTCCGAAAAAATCGGCGCTGTATTATATTATATAAAAATGTGATGATCAAAGTTGTACATAATTAAATTTTCTACAATTTTCATTTCAAACAATTTTTCGTGGGATCGATGTTTTCGATTTAAGATCGAGACAAAGAGGGGATATATTTTCAATTTCACGAGAAGAATCACCATGAATGAAGTTGTATAAAATTTTCTACAATTTGGATTCCAATAAATTCTTTCGTAGGATCGAGATTTTTTCAATTTACGCGAAAAAAGAGGGAGTAAAATCTTATCGTTGTATTGTCACTTTTGATTTCGAATTCACGGAAAAAAAAAGGAATGAATAAAGTTGTATACATTTGAATTTCTTACAATTTTGGTTCCAATCAATTTTGTAGGATCGATATTTTTTATTTAATCCCGAGGAAAAACATAAATAAAAGATTACACTTTTAAACTCATTTTTGTGCTAGAATACCTCGAAATATCATCTTATGACATGATACTTTTATTCTTAGTGCGTCGTCTTCAACGGACTTTATTCCTGTGGTATATCCACTATCTTCTATAATTAAACCATAACACTCATATACATGTTGACTCATCGAAAAACTAATTGATTACTGACGGTTTCTTCTCGATACAGCCACTAACTTGAACCATGACAAACTTAATGGTGAAAACCGCATATCGATATCTATCATCGTTTCTGAGTTACAGCATGCTTTTCGACAATGTGCATCTTCAAAAAGTTTCAATAGAGCTCAAAATTACCTTTCCAAAAATGCAGCACACTTTATGTTTTACTAGAGACATTTTTGAAATACAGAGCTTTTAGGTCTTTTCATGTAGACTTTTGAAACGCACACTTTGATCAAATAGGCTTTGGACGACGTGGCGATACAGCAGAAAGAGATTGTTTGTAGTAGGTTCCAAATGTTGAGAAAGCTTCTCACAGCACTATTTGAAATGCACAGTTTTGAAATAACTGATAACAATTTATACTTTATTTACTACAGATGAATGAAACTTCAACAATAATAATAACGATAAAGAATAAACAATGAAATATATTTCCCCAGAGAAGATGTTCGAAATGTCTATCATCTTCTCCTCACGCATGCGACACCTCTTCTGAACGGTTTTTGCCGATTTAATAAGGTCAATAGGAGTGCGACAAGCAAAATTTTGCATTACTGCCGCTTCGAATCCGTATCTAGAATTGATAGGCAATGATATCAAATGCTAGTGATAATAGTAACAATACAAATTAGTTGAGATCTATGGTGTTTGTGTCATTATCTTGAGGAATGATTATTTAAGGAAATATTATTGAAATTTTAAGTCAGTTATTTGTCATATCCTATCATCGAGGCCGCCAAAGTGAATTTTCCAAATGTTTTTTCATAAATTCTTCCTGATAAAGTCATTTGAGAGCAGCGTCCTATATCTTTCATTCATTCAAAGAGAGTCACTTCATTTGTTCTAGGAATAATCTTATAATTTGTTTCGTAATCATTTCACGTGATTCAACACTTTGAAAATCTACCAGCTTGAGACTGGTGAGTTACACCTCTCGTATGGGAAATGAAAGACGGATAACTTTTTCTACATTGTTTATTCAAAGATAAGTATATTATACCAGCATTTTTAAGTTCAGTAATAATCATAGTGATTTCTCCATCATGAGGGTCATATGCTTCAATCAAATATTTCAATCAATCAACCAAAATATTCGGGTCCTCCCACTCCAAAATATTGAATGCTTCAGATTATTTCTCAGAGGTCTCTTTACGGCAGCAACCTGATTTCAGACTCACCCCTTAATATATCTTTACGTTCAGGCTTAGTCTTAGTTTCGAAAATGAGTTTGATAATTTTATTGAATTTCTTCTTATCGGCTTGCTCTCTCAAACGACCTACAGTATCAAGGTAAACAGTAGTGCATTCCAATATATGTTTATACATCTGATGATCTATAGGCGTGTAATTTTTGGGATTTTTAGAAAATAGTAATTCCAAAAGACCAAAAGTACTTTCGAAATCGACATTATCTACGACTATGTGTTTAACATCGAAGCGAATATTCTTATTTCCTAGTATCCATTCACCGTCAACATGTTTCGGACGTTAAGCATTGTCATAATCTACACAGTTATATTTATTTACCGTCCGCTGTGTTGAATGCGATTCTGCTATTAGGATAACAGAGACTAAGGTCTCCATTGCTTCGAAGCGATCACTGTGCACCCAATGCAAAACTAATCCGTCTGCTAAAATACTCCTACATATACTCAGCTGAAGAACTCTGAAGACTTCTGATGAATTCTAAGGAATTCTAAAGAACTCTGCAGACTGTTGCGGCGACCATTATCGTATACATTTTTGCTGGCGTACCACATCTGATCGTTATCTCGAGTAATGAGAATGATTTCAGGAGTCAAATTTGAAAATAATTTTTAAGTGGCTAATGAATAATTTCTGTCACATTCACCCAAAATGTGAATAATATTAACTATTTTTTCGGTAGGCCATTTCATATCGAAAAATAAAAAAGTAGATTTCAATTATGAATTCACCTGCTCAAAAATTATTTTGAATATTTCCCAACTGTTTTTATCCTATCTTATTTTTATTATAACAAATCTCTTTTATTATGACATCAATTATAATAACTTCAATAGACAAATCACTGTAATACAGTTCTATCAATTATTTCGCAGTCACTGAGAATCGAAAATCAATGGAAACTAAATGCATGTCTTTCATAATACTCGGAAATGCTCGACAATAACCTATACATAACTATTCAAGTGTCTACACTTCAAGGATAGGTGACCATTGTTGATATTTTGAGTATTTGGGGCAGTCACTCGTTTCATTGAACAATAGCGATCGGAAAAATTTTTGTTAACGCCACACAAAACCCGTTGCGTGAATTGAATATGTCCGATATCGCCAGTTAGATACGTTCCGATAAATTGTGCGCTGTTAAAAACATCGCCATGTTTATTAGTGGCAATAGTTGTAATCAATATTTGATGTTTTTTTTTTTTTATTTAAAAAAAATATTGCATCGACCACGCAGGGTCATTAGCAATCAACATTACAATTTCAATTTACATATAGTGATTGTTTTAACGCTACGTAACAATAATTCCATTTTCATATTTTGTCTATTAGATGAGTTTCAGTCAGAAATGCTATTAAGTCAGAAATATCCGAACGGTTTTCTAATAGGGTTTTCAGGTTGGGCTCCAATTTATATTTTCTACGGATGTCATCATATGCGGGACACTCTACTAGTATGTGCCTAACGCTTACTGGCACCGTACAGTTCACGCACATTTTTTCTGGTTCTTTTTTGAAAATATGGTCGTGAGTATATCTAGTATG
>WOGN01002025.1:0-17583 GCA_015342105.1 Leptinotarsa texana
TGTGATATGTACAGTCCATCGTCAACGTATCTGAACCATTTTTCTTTTTCATCATGTGTTTTTATTATTGTTAAGATTTTCTCATCTATGGTTTGCAGGTATATTTCGGATATAATTTTGATTGAGTATTGTATTTAGACTGTGTTCCATTTGGATAATGTAGGTTTTGTATATGTTTTGGTGTTTTAGTTTATCAGATATGATGTTTATACTTTCGTTGACTGATATGTTGGAGTACATGTTTTTTATGTCGAATGAGAATAATTTAGAATTCGGGCTGACCTTTGTCGTTGCGATTCTGTCTGTGAGTTCCATTGATTGTTTTTTCTGTTCATTTTGTTTTTCAGTTCATCGGCTATGATTTTTAAAATTTTGTATGAAGGTGCATTGGTACACACAACCTCGAGCTAAAATCTAATACTTTTTTCCTTTGTATAATAAATAACTACTATTGAATGTAAATTTGCCAAGGTTTCTTATTTTTTGTATATTTATTCGATGGTCCCACTTTGGATGTCTTACGATCATTATTCCAAGAAATTTGATACTTCACATTGAAGAATTTGTGGATTATTGGTAATTTTGAGAAAACTTAAATTAGGTAATGTATTTATATATAAGTGAACAAAGGATATTTGGTGCCGACAATTAGTACGGACACGCCTGAAGGGGCTATTGTATAGCGAAAGGCATACTGCGTTTTTGTGAAACTAGTGCAGTGGTTTCGAAACTATGGGTCGCGACCCACTAGTGGGTCGCGGGAGCAATTTGGGTGGATCGCAGAAATATTAAAAACACAGTTCTTTTGAATTGTTTTTCCCATTTTGTATAAAGGCTAGAGAAGAGTATTTCAGTTCTTTCGAACATAGCTTTAAAAGAGCTGATGGGGTTTTCAAGGACATATTTGTGTAAGAGGGCATTCTCCACTTTGGTATATTTAAAAAATAAAAATAAACTTTGTTTGGAAAGTTACCAGTGTTTAAGCTTTCAACCCAGATATAGAATTTATTGCAAATGGTAAGCACCAGCTCCACAAGTCACATTAATTACATAAGTCTTATTTTTTGTATTTGTTTAGTTTTGTGATCTGAATTATGTCTTTTTGTACTGTATTTTATCTTCAATTATATCTTTACCATTTTTCTGAGGTGAATTTTCGCGATAATAATAATAAAGATATTAGTAATAATTATACTTGATATTATTTAATATGTAGGTCACGAAAAAAAATCCACAATGAAGTTGGGTCCCCAGGCAAAATAGTTTGGGAAAAGTTGGTTTAGTGAAAATCTCACAGTGTTTCTTGATTCCATCACACATAGAAAGAAAGGTATTTTATTATTTAAACGTTAAAAGGTAAGACATCGTTAGTCCTTAGCTCGCACAAGTTTCTCAACTTCTGAGAGTTGTCGTTCATAAGGGGGAGGCAGCTGATTAACGGCAAAACAGATTTTAAACAGATTTTTTTAAACTTTTCTGCATCACTTTTGTCTCTACAGTTGAAAATTGATCTCATCAACTCACTTTTCAATAATTTCGGAAATATTCGTGTATTTGTCATGGATTTTTAATGTGTTATTGGTTCTGACAAAAACTCTTATTCCCAACTTTATTCTATTCGTCAAAGGTAAAAAACTTGACATTTTTTTAAATATACAGTCATTGCCTTTGTATTGATTGGTGTATTCATTTAGTTCATTTTTGTTTTGCTATTATACCTATCATCAATGCAACAAAGACATTTTATTATAAGCACACTTTATGCCAACTTTTATGAATAAAAATATACAAATATGGGGTAAAACAGGGATTAATGATTGCTTGAATTGAAAAAACTCAGATTTCAATTTTTTATTGAAATCCGTTAATATATAAAATATTTTTAAACAGGAACCGGAAGAACAGGTGCATCAGGCTTCACTGTCTTCACCTCGCTGCTGGGGTATAGAGGTAAAACCTCATCCTTAGGTTCAGCAACAGAAATGTTGTCGGGCAAAGGTTTCTTGGGACCAATTTTGCCGGTGGGGTCATAAGGCAACATGATCTTCACTTTTATTCCCAGCACTCCCTGTCGCAGCAATACGTGGCGGGTGGCAGTGTCTACATAGTCATTGCATGGATCTCCTGAATGAATCATGAGACCATCTACGAATTTCATAGATTTTGCTCTCTGACCACGTAGTTTTCCAGATACAACTACTTCACACCCTGAAAGAATAAATATATTTAAGAAATCGCATGTACTAAATCATTCTTATAAAATAAAAAGTCGCAGTAGAAATCGATAAATTCAGCGGTTTGTTGGCAAAAATTAGGTACTTTACAAAATGTATTAAAACAACACTTTATTGTGATATTTTCACTAAACGATTTTACTAAGACATAACATGTGTTTCGCCATACAATGGCGTTTAGTGAAAATCTAAGTGTTTTCTGAATGTGATAGTTATAAATACTGACATCTGTACTTATTTGTATTTTATTATCTCTTTATACAACAGCATAAAGAATAGACAACTGCCAGACCCTGAGAAATGCAACTTATATTCAAACATTTTGCTTAGAAATTGAATTGGTAAACTTTTGAATTGCCACTGTAACAATTGAGAATATCATCTGCTGACCAGAAGAACGTCAAGAAACACAGGGTAGATTATTTTAGACATTTTCAACTTTATACATGACTTGTTCGATTGATGACTTATTTATTTTGTAGAAATTCATGTTGAATATAGAATGAAGCAAATACTTTGTCTGGTGTCTACTGTGTTTATTTATTCGTTACGACCGGTTTCGGCTTAAAAGGCCATTTTCAAGTAACTACCACAAATTGTCAAGTTGCGTCTTGAATAGTGTGGACAGATATCTGCTCTAGGTACGTGACTTAACCCGTTACCAATATTACAATATGTCACGATTTCCAACTATTGGATGGATCTTAAAATTCCTAAATTCAAAAGGCGCAATGCATAGATTTAGTTGGTCGTTGGGCGTTATGAACTTGGGGTCCTTGTTCAATTTATTTATTTCCAACGCTTTCAATAAATTCATCTCCCTTCCTTGGTTACATGGACCATAAAAAATACACAAAAAATCAGCCATATATGGACATATAAAAAAACAAACCAAAGGAAACATGAAAATTCTTCATACATGTAACAAAGGAAGGTAGATGAATTTATTGGAAGCGTTGGAAATAAATAAATTGTACAATAATTGTACATGTAAATTGTACAAATTATTCATAATGCTCAACGACCAACTAGATCTATGCAGCTCGCCTCTTTTGAATTTGTAATATTGGTAACGTGTTAAGTCAGGTACCTAGAGCAGATACCTGTCCACACTATGTAAGACGCAACATGACGATTTGTGGTAGTTGAAAATGGCCTTATAAGCCGAAACCAGTCGTAATGAATAAATAAACACAGTAGAAACCAGACAAAAGTATTTTCTTTATTTATGCATTCTGTACTTCTACATTACTTGACAGATTCTACTTCGAATGTCTACATATCAGCAGACTAATGATCAGAAGAATAAAGAAATATTTTAGTATACAGAATAAAATCTCCTCAACCGTATTTGTTGATTACTTTCATAATATATAAGTGCACTACTCGTTTTGTCATTGTAAATATAATGTTACAAATTATGCTTTCAAAGAGTATCGAAAATAAGTTCTGAAATAAGATTCACATTAACATAAAAATAGTAACAACTTCGAAAGGTGAGTTCGAAAAAAGCAGATCATCAGTAGATATTACAATTCTTATTTCTTTCACCTATATGTTTACTAATTTTTCCCATCCAAATCAATGCATCACATTCCAACATTCAACAGGTCAATTTACTTACCTTTAGCTCCACATTCCATGATATACCTCAAGACACCATAGCATGCTCTTCTTACAGCAAGACCTCCAATAAGCTTGAACCTCAAGGATTCTGCCTGGGCAATAGCGCACAAACCACGGTTTGCTACTTTTTCTCCGTACAAAACTACGGAGTTCTCGGGGAAACGGAATCTCTTTTGCACAACTGAAGTTAACTCACGGATTCTTCTGTTCTTCTCGCCCAAGACCCTGTCTGTTCTCGTTGCCATAATGATAATTTCAGTACGCGTTGGGGTAACACGTACTTCCACTCCAGAATATCCATCTTCGGAAAGTTCCCGAGTCAGAAATTCATTCAATTCAGCCTTAAAGACTCCATCAGCTACGAATTTGCGCTTCTTTGACATATTCGTTGCCATTTTGAACGAGGTTCCAGCAGCAAAGGAAGAAACACGAGGTGAACACAAACTAGTAACTTTAACAATTGATGGCAGCACTGTGTTTAGTGTGTTTCCGCTTCTTTCTGTTGTCAATTTACAATGTTGCCAAGTTACAGAGAACGAAAAAGGGTGATTTGAGATGTTCCAAATCTAAAGGCGTTTTCTGATGCTCATGTATTCAAAACGTATTCGTCTGTGATTCAAATACATTTATTCTGGCGTTGAAACGATTACGTCACATCAACTATGATTTAAAACGTATTCATGATGATACAAAAGTAGCGTGGGGTTGGTTTTGAAACGGAATTTGACGTTATGTTACGTCAGTTGTCAGTTTCTGCTTTATTTTTATCGTTATATTTAATGAAGTGCTGACATTTTTTTATCAAATATGTTGTAAGAATAAACTAATTGGAGCTGCAAAATCATCACTTGCACAAATCCGATTCTATTTGGAGTTAGAGAAAATTGAAAAGCTTGTTTTTATTGACATCTGACACAACTTGAATCACTTCATTCTTTCGATTCTTATTATTATTGACATCATACGAATCGCTTTTGAATACATGGTCGAATACGATATATATATACCAATATACCATACCAATGAAGTATATTGGTATATATATATACCAATATACCATACCAATGAAGTATATTTCTAATTATTTTTGAGACGGTAAGACAACACTGATCCTTCCACTTTTATATGTTTTTATAACAGAAATTATTATTCATATCTCAACAATATTTTTATGTACGAGAATTTCATTTGGAACACCAGTATTTTTTCTGTTCGTTACTCCGTGTTTTTGTCATTAGTGTCAGCTGCCATACGTGATTGATGTACAATATTTCTCATATTTGATTTTTGTTTACTATTTGAAAGTCGACTTCACTCTCAAGTTCTATTTGATATTTTTAGCATTTAAATTAGACAAGAGCGTAGATAAATAGCATGACAACTGTCACAAATCAGAGTAGCCAATACAGATAAAATATATGTGACTTAAAGAAAATCCTCATCCACAGACTATACTATATTAGGTTTAGAACGTGCTTACGTCAGGATAGAAATGTGAGTCATATTAAGCTTATCGCTCACTTGTCCGGCACAGCACAGCACGGCGCTGGCCTTCGCCTTATGGCGACGGGTAGTAGCATCGCCCACTTGTTCAGCGACAACCAGCATACTGAAGGTGCTGTTTGTTCGATTTCAAGGGAAATAGTCACAAAAAGGAATGTTGTCGGACCATCCCGTTTATCAAAAGATGACAAATCTGGGAGAGCTTCATCATCTTTCAACGATCTGAAAGAAAACGAGGAAAAATTTTTCCAGTATTCCGATAGGAGAACTAGAATCCTTTCCGGCGGCGGACGGTCTTGGCTGTACCGTGCCGGGCTAGTGGGCGCTGGTCCATTAATTTTCATTGTTCCAATCCCATCCCATCCGTATTTTGACGGGACGTGCCGTGCTGTGCTGTGCCCGACAAGTGGGCGATAAGCTTTAGAGCACTAAGTCCGGCCGTACACGGACCACATATTTGCAGTCGAGGCAATCACAACATTGTGGCCACGTTGACTGCACTTTGCGGTTGACCCAACCACATTTTTGTGGTCAACTTGCAGTCATATAAACCGCACTTGCAGTTGAGGCAACTGACATCTATATTTTGGGGTGTCAGAGTTTAGTGCCAGTTTCAATATGGATTTCGAAGAAGAAGCACTACTACATCTTATTTTGAGGAGAAGAAGAAGAAATTACTTCAGAATGTCCATTAGTTCTTTTGATGAATTAATTAGAATTTTGAAATCGAAAATTGAACGCTGTGAGACCAATATGAGAAAAGTACACGACAGTGTACGCGGTTGGGTACGATTGCAAGTTTCTGGTTAGTGTACGGCGGATGCCGCGATGACATCTCAGCGCAGATCGGCAGCAAGTTGACTGCAGATGCCCGTTTTGACTTTTGTAAACGCCCGTGTATGTGTAGTACAGTATTTCTTATGGGCGGCTTGAGTTCGCTGGAACGCGACTGCAATTGTGTGGTCAATCCGACCGCACACTGTGTCTCGTGTATGGGCGCTTTTAAAGAACAGTAATCATTCCCGAATCGGTTGCCTGGGAGATACATCTGTCACATTCAGAAGGGCTGTCACGCAGCTGTATCCTTTTCTGAATCCACATTGAGTATCCGGCAAAATATTATGTTTTCAAGAATTCCACAAGTTGGTCTTGTATACTTCCTTCTAATAATTTTGCGAAAACGGGTAAAATGCTGAATGGGGTTACATTAGCCAATTTCCACTGAGTATGATATACTGAATATTCAATGCAGAAGTTCAAGATGTGAGAAATATTCAATTATAGTACAACATAATACAATGAATTTTATGTTGAGACCGTCAGCACCTGCAGCCGTTGTTTTTACTGCCAGTAAATACTTGAAAATATCGTTATTCTTGATTCTGCTAAAACTCCAACTTACATCGGGACCACTGTTGTACTGTTCAAAGTCCGAGCCTGCAACGTCAAGTCAGTGGGAATTGAGTTTAGGAAATAATAATTTATGTCATTCACATCTGAAAGATGATCTGGAATATCGTTTTTCTTTTTCTTAGAATATATTTTGAGTTTTTTTAAGTTGTCCCATGCATTATTTGTATGCCTGCTTATGTGAAAATTCAAATATGCTTTTTTTTCTCTCTCTCTCTCTCTACTGATTCATAAGTGAAATTTCTAAGGTATATGTATTCTTCAAAATCGCGAATGTTCTTGGTTCGTTTGACTTTTTTAAGTTTTTTATCGCGTTCTCACATCATAATTTTAATATTGTCGGTAATCCACGGTTTATGTTTTCTCCTAATGAAAGCTGTTTTGAAGGGCGCATGTAATTCCAGTAAGGTGTTCGTGTTCTTGTTAAAAAAGGTTACTTTTTCGTCAATGCTATCCAAGCCATGAATATGGTGCCACGGCATTGACTGTAAATCAGTATATGTTATATATTATGTTATATATGTTATATTCCGTACAAAATAACATCAATGGGTCTTTCAAACAAAATAAAACATTCCGATATCTTACACACCTCTTTTTATTTGAATTTAAAGATAGGAAGTGCCGAAAGAAAGACCCTATATTATGATGAAAAGAGAAATGAAAATTCCTATGTTTTTTAGCACTTTTATTTGTAACTAACGTTACTGCCGTTTCGTCCTATATGGACATTTTCAAACTTAAACAATAAAACTTAAACAATATTGTTTAAGTTTGAAAATGTCTATATAGGACGAAACTGCAGTAACGTTAATTACAAATAAAATGGATGGATGTAGCCTACCACGTAGGCTACATCCATCAATTTACCCTAGATTATATATGACCCATAAATTGTTATCATGCATTGAATGTTATTCGAAGTAATACTCAGCACTTAATTTACGATAATGCTCTAAAGAAGCAACAAATAAATTAGCAAATCGTCAGCGTCACTCAGAGCGGTACCTGTGCAAAAATACCGATTCACATTCCACATAAACGCAGCTCTCCAGATGAAAGAGTTCTTAAACAGTGAAGTTCGAGATGTACTGAGTTGAACCTCGAAAAAATGAGCAGCCACAAGCCGTCCGTCGCACGTCATGTTCGCGTCTCCAATCAGCCGGACAGCTCTTTTCTGAATGGAATCCAGCAACTTCACGGAATTTTTGAGGCCAGAGCTTTATACATAAGAACAATACTCCAAAGAAGGTCTGATCTGAGCGTTAAGCAATAAAAAGAAGGTTGGAGACAATCTGGACCAAAAACATGCAATTACCTCTAGATCATCAATCTTTACTGATTATTTTCCTCAAGCCGATGAAGTAAGGAAAAAATTGAAGGCTTGGCAACCAAAACGGAGTTTTACAGCAATACGTCTCACTAGAACAATGAAAAAATACAAGAGACCGAAATAAATAACCAATTGCTACACTTCACTGATTCACATAACCTCAAATAAATAGGACAATAATCCTTCAATTCAAATTCCACTTCGAATACTAACAATTTATATTATAATATTCCGAAAACTCGTCACCTTGATGAAAAATTATTGATATTATGATACTTTCGTGATTCGAAACTGAACATTATTCTGAATATCAGACATTTTACTGAAATCGAAAAGAGTACGTGACGTACAGTTAATGCATTTGTTCATATATTCAAATATTTTGTCTCTAATCACAGTATGTACTTCGAAATGAATGAATGCTAGTTGCTCTCATAGAATTACTAAATTACAAAGTTTTCATAGAAAAATTAAATTCAACCATGACTTTTGGTATCTTGTGATATTACAATAGAAAAAAGTTCGGTATATACAACAAATTGTAGTTTCACTATAGGCTAGGAAAGATTAATCTGCAATCCCACCTAAAAATCAATATGCAAAACTGGTGCGATGGTTTGTATCCCATTCAATACAGCAATTTCGATTTGTAGAAATCGGAGATTATTTCCTGTTTGTTCAGATTGGAGCGTTTAGTCTGTAGTCAGACGATAAAAACTGTTTGCACATGATAAGTAGAATTTGGAACCTCTGGCGTGAAATTATTCTATAATAGAACAAAAATGTTGTCTCTTGACGCGCAATTTACTAACCAAGTTAGCATAATCAGGAGATGACTAAAATATCTTCTTAGATGTATACGAACCACAACCTGGAATAATGACGATCATAAAATCGATTCCCAGATATTTGTCATTGTCCTATTGTTATATACTATCAGCCTTATACCTAATCTCTACTTTTGGTTTAGTTGCCGTTAGTGAGTAGCCTGTGTGGGGTTAGGTTAAGTTAGGTTAGGTCCAAAGTGAGTGGGTCTATTCGATCCTACACCGCAACCCGCAAGAGTTTATTGTAGCTCGCACCTAGTCACACTCGACCAAATAAACCCAGTTTCTTTACGAAGCCGATTAATTTCTATGGTGAATGGTCTTTCAGGTCAGATGGTAAGAATACGGCTCTGATAAATTCTGAAAACCTGAGTTGTTTCCCAGCGGGGCAGGCACGAAGAATGTGCTCTGCTGTTTCATAAGGTAGTCGGATAGTCAAGGTGCTTTGTTCTTTGTTCTCCGTTGTTCCTCCACCTGAGATAGATTGTGCGTACGCCGCTCAAGAATTTGGTGCAAGGCGGTTTCATAAGGTACCTCGCTCTTGAGGAGACGACTCAGTCGTTTTCTAGCTACACCACCAAACTTTTTTTCAGGTGAAGTTATTTGATCAGCAGTTGGAGAGTTGAGAAGCTCTGGCTTCTGATCTAAATTTACAGGTCAGTTGGAGTTGTAAGCTCGACATCCATCTCCTCTGTAGACTCAACGTCAGAAAGAATCTTTAAGACAGTCCATAAAAGTCCCACGAGAAGCTAGAAAAAGAAGGTCAATCACGGCAGAGTCCCGCATTGCCGTGACAAAGCGATGCTACGACGACAGGGCGCTCGGTATCTCGAAGGTTCTGTAGACAGCTGATAGGCTCAGTATCATCCATCCTCTTGACACGAATACACACACTTTAGGATTAAGCCATCGTTGGAATGCCATTCAGTTAGGGAATAACAGAACCACAAGTGATTATGTCACTCCCGAGTCCAGCGGGGCTACGAGGAAGCAGACATCCGATGGCTGGTTTGTTTCAACCCCCACATCCCAAGCTAATCCACTCGCCAAAAACAGCATGCACAGTGGTTCAGGCAGTGAAAGATGAACAAGGACAGCCAACCAACCAACCAGCCTGTGTGGGGACTTCCATAATAAATTATGTGTTCTATTTTTGAGATTAAAAATTGTCAATAAAGTGAGAGGATATGATTGAGGGTGTGAGTTATTTGGATTTGGGGTATTCTGAAGAATACGGGTGTTTTAATCCAATAAATTGTGACTTTCACAATCGCTCCGGAGCTGGAAATGCTATTCGCTTTTATAGATCAGTTTTATTGGTTTAGAGATGTTTTCTTAGGATATCTATATATAATCTGGAATCGGAGGGACCATATCTTTCGTTTTCCTAGCTTTCGTATTTTCTACAATTCCCCTATTTAGTATCTAAAACAAGAACGAGTTATAAATATCGATAATACAGAAAACTTCAATCACAGTTTGTATAAAGTGAAAGTCGCACATGACATAGGAGAGAAATAAAAAAACTGACCATCAAATATTTTTGTGCAACTAATCAACGTCAATTGATAAAATTAATTTTATTAGATGCCTAGATAAAGTAACTTTCGATTCATTGAAAGTTTAAATATTTACTCCCAATTCTATTCGCGCAGTGACAGTGATTGGATTTGTGAAAATGACGTCAAACGAGGCCCTGCGAATCACGTATGATTCAAGAATAATAACTCCTATAGGTGTTAATTTCATGACTGTTAGTTTTATCTCTGTTTTCAAGGAAAACAGTTTTCATTGCTATGAAACTTCATTCTGGTGGCCTAGCCTTCTCAGGGCCTAGCTATGCATCATTTTCACAAATTCAATCATTGTCACTGTCCAAATAGAATTTTGAATAAACTTCGCATGAGTCGAAAGTTACATTGTTTAGGCAGGTAATAAATTCAACTTCAGTAATTGGCGTTAAACAATTGCTCAAATTCAATAGATTCAATTCACGTCAAAGGTTCCAAATCCTACTTATCATGTGCAAACAGTGTTTATTCTCCGACAACAGACTGAACGCATCAATCTGAACAAACAGAAAATAATCTCCGAGTTCTACAAATCGAGATTGCTGTATTGAGTGGGTTACAAACCATCGCACCCGTTTTGCAGATTTATTTTTAGATCGATTTTTCCTGGCCCATAGTAAAACTACAATTTGTTGTAATTATGCAATACTATGCAGAGCAATACTATGAGAGGAACAAGCATATACTCGTTTCTAAAACTGTCAAATATGGAAAATAATCATGAGGTAATTCAAATTCATTCAAGCAAATACAACAACTTCAACTTCAATATTCTAAAACAAAAACAGTCAGTATTCAGAATCATATCTTTCAATATTTCAAGTTCATAGACATAGAAATTGATATGATCACAGGATATAGAAATATAAATCAATCTCCAAATAAGAAAACTTTGCACATATTGTATACCGAGTATTTTACTCAGTACAGTGACCGGATCAAAGTGTCAATCTCAGCGTATACATCTTCATAAATATTGAGGGAGGTCAAGATCATAAACAGGCAGTATTGATAAATTCATTCCAGCAATGCAGCACATTCCATTTTCTTCGATCCTGCCGGGTGGCAGTATAATGTAAGTTTTCAGTGATTTATCGTATTTTTGATTAACATTTTAGTGTAAGTTTATTCCCGAAGTTTTTAAATGAGCTCTTTCATTATTTGGATGAATGCTGAATTGGTGAAACAGCGAATAAAATCCTCTCGTTAATAAACCAAGCGAGTACTAAGTTGCGACAATATGAACAGATGTATTAACTGTACGTCGCGTATTCTTTTCGATTTCAATGAAATTTCTGATATTCAGAATAAGGTTCAGTTTTGAATAAAAACTGTCTTATTAAATCCATCATTTTCTATTGAGGTGTCGAGTTTTTGGAATATTATAATATAGATTGTTGGTATACAAAGTGGAATTTGAATTGAAGGACTGTTTTCCTAGTCACGTGAGCTTATGTGAATCAGTGAAGTGTAGCAATTTGTTTTTTATTCTGGCCTTTACTGACATCTAGATGGAAATATAGTTGTTGAATGGAAGCATTTTCTTTTTATCATTTTATCGGCTTGAAGGAAAACACAACACAAATCGTCACATAAAACCATGAAATGACAGACAAAGAATGTTACTTCTCATCTACTCGTTCACCTATACATATACTGTATTCCCCCTGCTACTGCTGAATTGCCCAATCATATCACTTTTGTACACCTCCAATTGAAACAGATAATCATCTCCATTCTCGACATAGTCAAAATAGTTTAATCCAATGGGAATTGTAACTTCGATAAAACTTTTCTCAACGCCTCGGAGAATACTATGGAGTTTCGAGTGTGACACCAAATTAGATTACACACAGATGCCTTCGGGAATGCGAAGAAAGTGAGTGAGGCACTCCAATATTTCCGATAATTCTTTACAGCATGGGATTTGGAGATTAGAATTTACTATTTAACATCAACATTATTACTTGAAAGGCATACACTTTCAAAAATAAACTTGTTTTAGTGAACCTATAGTCAATTGTGAATATACGGGGTGTTGGTGGACGATAACGACTGTCCTTTTCAAGATTAAAAAAAATAGGGTTGGGGTTTCATCGGACGGTTCGAAAGTTACGGTGGGATTTATGTCAAAAAATTAGTTAATTCAACACCATATCCTATTCGATTGAATGCAAACACTTTTCACAGGCATAACCAAACTAGGGGTAACCTTAATATTCAAATGGTATACCCTGTATATAAGGCCGTACTAGAATAGTCCACACTATAAGCTTTCAGAAATGATTAGGATAGGCCCACTTCATGTCTATCAAAAAACCACCGTCTTCAGAATATGAAGTACCTACAATACCTTCTGATTGAAAAAACGCGCGTCGAGAAGAGTTCTGCAGTTTCAGTATTTGGTTAAACAGAAATCTATTCGAATTGGTCATAGTGGTATTTGCCAAGACAGATGGATTGTGACCTCCAAAACTTCAAGGTGAAGGGATTTGATTGTCGGAAAAGGTTGATTATTGGAAAAAACCAACGATCCAATATATTGCTTTGTTGATGACAGCACACTTGTCTCGGTATTCCATTTGGATTCTAAGATATTGGTTGCGGATGCACATCTTCACCAGCAGCAGGAGGTTGAATATTTCATTGAAGATCTAGAATCTAGGGGTGGAAATAATCATGTTCAATTCAATGCCACAGCAGCCCAGGCTTCAGTTTTCTCCAAAAAGATAAATGTCTCCGAATCGAATATAATCATGTCAGGTCAAAAAATTCCGATTTCAGCTTCGATAAGTTAGTTAGGGTTAAAATGTACACCAATATGTTTTGGCACAATCATTTCGCGGAAAATGCAGAAGTCGCTTCTCAAAAGTTTTACACACTTCAGCAACTTTTAATAATTTATAATGCTCAGATCAGACCTTCTCTGGAGTATTGTTCCCATTTATAGAGCTCCGTCTCTGAGCATATCCTGAAGCTGCTAAATTCCATCCAGAAAGGAACTATCCGCCTGATTGGAGACTCGTACATCACTTGCAACTTTGATAGTCTAGCTAGAACATCGAAGAAAGATTGTAGATTTGTCTCTCTTCTATAGATACTTTCACGGGAAGTGTTCAAGTGACTTGGCACATTTGATTCCACCAATAGCGGTACATATCAGGAATACGTGGCATCGCTTTGAGGTTCAACTTACCACACCTCGAAAACTTCACAGTGTTTAAGAACTCTTTCATTTGGAGAACTGCGCTCGAGTGGAATTAACTTCCTGAGAACGTTTTCCCTAATGGATTTTATCTCCGGCGATTCAAGTCTAATGTGAGTCACTACTTTTGCACAGGCACCGCTCTCAGAGCGCCTCAGGATTTTTCTCTAGTGCTTATGTTCTGTTCTCAAAAAAATCTGGAAAAGATATTAACATCTGCGCATATTCATCAACTTAATCTTCGTCAAGAGCCACATAATCATTCCAGTGCCGCTCCAACATTTCAATACCACTTTTGTAGAACGATTTATGTTTTGCCACAAAATAGGCCTCATTTTCAGCAATAACCTCTTCATTCGAGCATAATTTTTTATCGGTGAGCATTTTTTTTGAGGACTGCGAACAGCCAACAGTCGCTGGGAGGCAAATCTGGCGAATGAGGTTATATTCGGAAGCAATTTCAAGCCCATTCCATGTAATTTTGCCATCGCTGTCATTGATTTGTGACACTGTACATTGTCTTGATGAGGCAACAATTTTCTTCAAATGGAGTCATTTTTTCACTATTTCCGCCATCAAATGCTTCAATCTCAAGTTCGATGAAAATTACACCACGCAAATCCCAGAATACTGAGGCCATAACCATTCCAGCCGATTGTTGTGCTTTCTGGCGTTTTGGACGAGGTTCACCAGTTGCTCTCCACTCAAATGACGATCGTTTCGATTCCGCAGTAAGGTGATGAATCCATGTTTCATCCATTGTCATATATCATTGTCATAGTTGAATTCTCATGCAACATATTCTTTTGATACCTCTGCAATATCAGCTAACTCACGAAACTTCACTTTTCGATCATTCAAAACGATTTTATTATGTTTGGAGTTAGCAAACCAACGTTGTTTCTGATAGTGCGGAGTCCTCATAACACTTTTCAAGTCATTACTTAGCTTAAACGGTATTTTTCTCATGAAGAATCAGTGTGAAATTAAAAAATTCAACAGCTTTTTTTTGAAGGTTAGTACTAAGTGAAAAAGCGGTGAATGCAATAAGACTAGAGCCATCTATGTGTTAGGACCAAAAATTTTTAGCCCATGTAGTAGATTCAAGTTTGACTAAGAGGTAGCATAGCTGCTGAACATTTGCCGTTCTGCAATTTTTTCCACAGGAATGAACCTTAAGCATTTAGATCATAAGGAAAAGTTTTTATGAAGATTCCGTGTAGGCTGTCCCTTCACATTATGCGTACTGTGTCTACACAATACAATAGTATAATTTTATCGATCAATTGTCCTAATGAGAACTGCACCTTATATCCATGGAGATAGATTGTAGCGAATCAGGTGGAATGTCGAGCAAAATCAGATAGCTTCCTTGATGAGATCAATCCCTGATTTTCAACACCTCTACAATAAAGAGGAATGTACTTGTATGAATGTAGAAAAAAAAAATATTTTATTAGCTCGGATTTCTATTGTCTAATATGATATAAATTGATTTGAAATACCTGAAATAATCTGCAAAAAATTAAAAAAAGATTAACTGAAAAAATTATATCAAGCAAAAAATAAACAGATATTACAATGAGATAAAATACAAGCGCCAATAAAAAAATTAGAACTATTAACACGAGATGAAAATTCAAAAATTATCAACTATTAATGAAAATTAAAAATTAAAAGATTCAAAACAGAGTTACTTTACGACGTTTTGATTGTTAGTATCCACAATCGTCTTCGGGTGATAACTGGACTCATTCCTCCGAGGTCTGACTATTTATAGGTCATCCGAGTGCTTTCACCTATCCCCTCTTTTTTTAGCGGATGCTGACCGTTTGGCAGAAGTTGGTCGTGTTCCGCTTAAGTAGAGTTTTCCATATGTTGCGTATCTCTTCGCTAGCTTAGCAAAATGCGTTGTTGGACAACATATATGTGACTTCTTTGAATTTTCTCTTAAACCAGTGTTCATCTTTGTGGATGATTTCAGCTTGAGCTCACTTGATATTATGTTGATGTATCCAAACTTTCTCTGCTATTCCCGATTTCTCCTCGCTATGTTTGTTTCTTATTTTCAGCAATGCGAACTTCCAATGGTCTCTTAGTTTAAACGATGTATGATTCTCCGTACTCGAAGGGTATCCGGTAAATGCAATTCTTGGAATAGCAATCCGCGTTTGGTGGCCTGGTTTCTGTGAGGCTGCTACGGATAGTGTTTCCATATCTAAAGCAGGTTCTGATGTTATACTTGGACGCAATCCTTGTCATCCTTTCCGACAATCCTCTGATGTCAGGAAGTACAAGTACTGGTTATGGTGGCTTCTCTTCCTTGTTGAACTCTTTCTGTCTTCTAGCCATAGCCTATTCCATCATCACTTTGGAGTAACCATTTTGATGAAGGTCATTTTTTATGATGCCTAAATGCTTTTCGAAACCTTTTTTTGTATTATAGAGCTCGAAAGCACGGTCTGGTAGAGTCTTGATGATTCCTCTCTTAGTCGATTGATGTTAGTTAGATTGCTGGTTCAGATACTGTACTCTGTGAGTGGGTTTTTGATACACTTAAGTTTCCCGTTTTGTGTCGGTCCTCTTCACCAATACATCTAAGAATGGCAAATCGTTGTGGACTTTCTTTTCCATTGTAAAAGTGATGGAAGGACTCACGTTGTTGATGTGCTTCAGGAAGGTGTCTAGTTCTGCATTCCCATGGTTCTTCATTACAAAAGTGTCGTCCACGTGTCTCAACCAAACTTGGGGTTCCTTGTGGATTTCTTTAATGTCCAGAGTTTCAATCACTTCATATATATTGGCTATAATTGGTTAAAGCGGCAATTCCATTAAAAGTCCCTCATCTTGCGTAAAGAATTCGTCCTAATGAAATGAACCACGAAACACTGTCAACTATCTTCAAACAAAAAATATTTGTTTCACTCACGTTTCAGAAACACAAAATGGATGAATTCAGTATTTCATTGGGAGGTTTCGCTCCGTGTACTGAATACTTCAACAGTATCGTGAAATATGCAACAATGTCACCTGAGAATTTATCACATTCCCATCTGAGGAAAAAGTGGAATCGATTTTAAACTCTAAATTGTAGATGTTCTGAATATTGGAAATGTATTATGTATGGATATGTAGACGATCATTTGATGAGCTGATTATAGAGAAGAGGTGAATTAAACGTTCTGAATAATTAGAACCCATTACAATTATGTTTCATTCCTATCGAGTGCTTTCAAGGATATTAGAGAAACTGAAATTCAAATATCTGAACGTTCTGAGCATAAGATTAATGGTTTCCTTCGTCGAGAATTGAGAAAGATATTAGAGAGGTATTACATAAGCGGCTGAAACCGAGCAGGAGGTCCAAGATTTCTCCATCCGCCGAATGGTATTCGATACAGAGATTGAGTAATCATTGCAGAGGACGATCAATCTTGACATCGGCAAACGAAAGCAATTTGTTGCGGTTTGGACGGGAAGAAATTATTCCAGTAACGATTTCAATCAATACGATTTTATAGAAGAATTTGTAAAACGATTTTGTGAAAGTAAAATATTTCCATCCAGAAATAATAGAAAATGTTATGTTCTAATCATTCAGATGACTGTTCCATCATTGCTGGAGAGTTGCTAGTTATTTTTTTTTATTCAAGCAAGAAGTGCATCAACCACAGAGGGTTATTAGCGGGGTACATTGCAAGTTATAATAGATATATACACATCGGAAAAGTCTAGGGATATTTTCAAAAATGGCAATAATTTTTTTTAGATCGCTTCAGGGGAAAAAAAATGACGGGTGATTATTAAACGAATGTAACTTACAACAAAATTTATTAAATGGTCAAAAATACTGAGTGCGCATATAAGCAAAACT
>WOGN01002026.1:0-17583 GCA_015342105.1 Leptinotarsa texana
TTCTCGAAATCAAAAGTTTGTTCAAGAAAATAACCAAATGATTGAAACTTGACACAAGTCATTTCAAAATTTTTATAGCAAATTTTTAATTTCTCTCTAAAAATGTCCGTATATGTAAAAATGTATCAGAAAAGATAAACTCCATGATGAGTTTGTTATGTATACATGAATTGATGACAATTAATCGAACTTGTTTGTTAAAATAAAGGGGATATCTATCAAAAATAGGCAAAACTTCATCCTAGTTGCATAATATTTGGCATATGGAATTAAAATTGGATATATATCTGATAATTATTCTACCATATTTTCTGTTTCACTATCACTGTCGTCATTTAAATCAATATTGTATTTATTTCCACCATTAATATGGAAGTTTCAAATCTCCATATAGTCTTTTTCAACTAAAATTACTTTTTATTCCTTTTCTGCCAGTCTTCTTTGGCAATATAAGATAATTCTTCCTCAATTAGCTCTATCACCCACTTATCGATTTTTCAATTGTCCCCAAATCAACTCGATGGGATTGAAACACAGAAATAGGGGGTAGTCTAGCACTACTCTCAAGGGCATACAATTTTTCAAGTCTTTTTGTCTGAAACTTCACGTAGTTGGTTTTTCGTATAGTAATTTCCAGAATACAAATTATCATCCATTAAAAAACTTTGTATTTTATCTTTCCTCGAATTTTTATTCAGTTCTTTAATAAACTGTTGCGAATGATAGGAAGCGTTGTCAAGAACTACTACACTATTCGCATCCAATTTGGGATCAGTGTGTTCTCAAACCATTCATCGAAAATAATAGTTTCTATGTTCTTATGATAGTCAACATTGCAGTCCTCAAGTTTTTTCTACATAATTTCAAAGAATTCGTAACCCATCCTTTACTTCCTACACAATGCACAATGATTAGTCGCGATTCTTTGTTTGCAGGTGAGTTTCGTCCAAATAAAAAATTTGCTGATGTTCTTCGCTATATTCGTTCTGTGTATTTGTTACGAAATTTCATTATTCTTCCGCTTTTAATAACTGCTTGACGTTTGTTTATTATTTCAAATCTAAATCCTAGAATTTTTATCTAATTCTGAAGAATTTTGTCATAGCAGCTCACGTTATGGCTGGAAGTATTCAATTTCTTTCTTATGAGTTCAGCTGGAGGAATCTCATTGCTTTTGTAACAGTTTAGTAATCCTGTATCACATCGCGTCTTGCGTCCATAAGGTTTGTTTTTGACTATTTTTTGCACCAACATCGCCTTTCAACACTCATATCAGTGTCTGAACTGAACACAACGGCTTTAACCATCTCCGCATTCCGCATTGATCACTGTAACATGCCTTCAAATTCAATTTCATGACTCTTCAGCTAACCATAAAAATACGAACCGCCAATTATACAGTCCACGTGAACTATTTCGCAGCCGGTTCATATCTATGTATTGGCTTGTTTTGGCCTTTGAGAGTGCCGCCAACTTTAAATGTTCCTAATATCGTTTACTTCAACTATAGATATATAATTGAATTTCAAAGTTTGACTTACATTCCACTGCTTCCACTATGAAATGCCCTGTAGCAGGTTGGGTGAAAAATTTTGTTTCAGTAGTTTTCTCATATTCGTTTCGAAATTGAATGTTGTTTTGGTAGATTGAGTGAATTTCAGGTTAGTAATTGTCATTTTCTTCGATGTCAACATTTTTATCCCTCAGATTGCTGTTGATTTCAGTGAGCATCAGAGCATGAAATTAAAACCATTATAATTTTGCTACACCCACATGTCATACTACTGGGTTGCCGAGTTGTATCCAAATATTTTATTCTTACCAAACATGACCGTGAAAAACCATGTTATTATCTTGAGTGCACAACAATCAGTTTCGATGAATTATCCATTATAACAGTGAGATAAGCAATGTAATATCGAGAGTTCCGTTGTTCATTATCATTATATTGATAAGTCATCAACAGAAGTAATCACTTTCATTTATTCATACTTACTTGAAATATACTTCGAAAAAGAATGTTTTTTATTGTATTTTTATTTCTAATAGTAACATTCATCTTGCTCAAAGTTCACAAAAAATTTAAACAGAAATGGTGTAGAAGCAAAGTGTGCCTTGTTGGAAAGACTGTCATTGTTACAGGTGCCAATACAGGTGAGAATGTTTGGAAATGATTCAGGAAGATTTGATTTGAACTATCTCAATGCATCTTCATTCATCATTTACATTGTTCCATTATTTCATCACTTAGGAAAAATATTCAATAATTGTATTTAAATTCCTTTAAGACTTTGTTTTTTTTTTGTTCCACATCATGATTTCTGCAGATCCATTATTCAGTTGGAAATCATTGTTCATTATTCCGTTGAGAGTCTACCTTTCGAAATAACATTGAGTTTGGAAAAATAAATGAAAGTGCAAATACTATGGAAAATGTACAGGATATTTACGGCCTTATAGTCATAACCTGAATTTGAAACAGATCATGTGATTTTGAACATGAAATTTTGATTTCATTTTGCTGTTCCATACTTAATTCTGCCAATATATTTGAATGCCATACGCCTATCGACATATTTGCATTAATTGGTTGGAAACTATTGAGATGGGTATTCGCGTGCGCATAAATCCACTCAATATTTAAACTAAGCGTACATTCATACGGAAAGTATGTCGATACTTCATAGATTTAGAGAGATTGCAATAAAATTATCCCGCAGTTGCGATAGATAGCTGAATTCTGGACGACGAAGTTCTGTAAGTTTGGTAAAAACAAAAATTTGTGTTTTGTAATTGGCGACTTTATCACAGAATTGAGCCCTAATGGGGCCCTACATTTCAAACGTCGAAGAATGGATTTCTGAAATATATGACTCTCTCAGTACCCATTTCTTTGGCCGTAATGAGTGGCATACTCTTCAAGAGCAGTGCAGTACCATGTTCTATAACAAGTTTTCTCATACAAATTATCTTCTTAGCATTCTGGTTTGGTGTAATGAGGACACAAATTTTCAAAACACATCTGGATAGTAGAAAATGCTCATTCAGTTCAAAGAAGTAATTTCCAACATCAATTTTCATCGAATATTCCGGCTGGAAAACTGAATTAACCTAATAGGTCGTTTTGTGCAACCTGCTAGGAGAAGACCACATCTCATTCCAGCGAGTTCACTATATAAAACTCTTTGATGAAGTACAACTTGTGGTGTATAATACGATTTTCACCTTTGCTTCAAACTTGAATACACCGAATTTACAAATGAACACAAGAGACAAAAAATTCTTCCTTTATTTCTTTTCATTTTTTATGGTCTTTGCTTCCCTTTGGCGCAGTAGA
This sequence comes from Leptinotarsa texana, assembly GCA_015342105.1. NCBI lineage: Eukaryota > Metazoa > Arthropoda > Insecta > Coleoptera > Chrysomelidae > Leptinotarsa > Leptinotarsa texana. The sequence goes on from WOGN01002026.1 coordinate 3,338, forward strand.
CCAGTCTCCTCTTTACATATGTTATGCAACAATCGCTTCTTACGGGGACGTAGTGTATCTTGTTCAATGCAAACTACGTCTGTAGGTTGTTGATAGACACCGAGTCCACGTGAATTGAAATTTTTTTTACATAAGTGGAACTTTAGGCTTGAGAATCTGCGTTCTATTTGCACTTGCTAGAAGGTAGTCACCGAACAAAGAATATATTCAAAGGTTGTGACATTAGGATTTACACTAACAAAATTGGGATATTATAATTAAAATTGTTATACTCTATGAATTGGCATATAATTTTTATTATTCTAATATTTGAACTTCCCAGAACTGTAGACATGTTCAGAGGAGCTGTTATTTCTTTCTGTATGAATTAATTATGTGAATTATTTTCTGGACAAATAGTTATCGGACTTTCAAGAAAAATATGGTTTAGGGTTTCTGGTTCGCCGCATTCACAATTTTGTGTATCGCTTACTCCTATACGGAAATTACCAATTTTTTTTATCAAGGTTTATATAACATCGACCCATATTCTAGGTGAGATCTTACTAGACCATTGAATGCTATCATCATCGTTTTGGGATCCGCACCCCACCATACTCTACTGAATGTTTTTATGACATTTATACCTTTATTTACGTGATTTACAGCTATTTCAATATTTTTGTCCCACTTCAAACTGCTTGACACTGTTGTACCTAGGTATTTCACCTCACTTTTTGTTTGTATAGGGTGTTCCCCTATATCAATCCCTAGATTATCTTCAATTTGCCTACCCCTTTCAAAACACATAGCAACATTTTGACGTTGCTCATTGAAAGTCGTGCTCCTTCATCCACAAATCTATTTTAATTTAAATTTGATTGATTGTTCGTACAGTGGAATAAATATTTTCTCCTTTACTTATTAGGACAAGGTCATCCGCGTAAGTTAGTAGTTGCTATCAACTCAAATAATGAAATCATATAAATGTTAAATAATAGTGGGCGGGGGGTGAATCCTTCTTTGTCTACTATATAATTTTCCCAGTTTTGCTGTATTCTAAATAATAAATTGACTATATAATTTTCCACCCAATACGTTAATAGATATTTATAGAGTATTTTAATATCTAAAAAACTGCTATTGTTATTTTATTCAAACCTAATGCCATTTGGACATAAAACACCAAATTGGCAAGACTATTTATCCATCGTTCCCATTCCCTTGGTTTTTGTTAAACATTCGTTGATGTTAAAATTTCCATTCTGATCTAGTTTTATTGATTTTTCTAGAATTTTTAGATGAGCAGTCATCACCCGAAGACGATTGTAGATACTGACAACCGAAAAGTCGTGAACTAACGTGGCTTGGAGTCTCTTAACTTGTTATTTTCATTTTCAATTATATTTCTTTATTTTTTGTTCAATCGTTCTATTTTTACTTGTATTTTATTTCACTATTATTTCATTTCAGGTTATTTTTGCTTAATATGATTGTTATTTTCAACTATTCATTTTCAATTATTCCTTTTTAGTTATTTCAGGGATTTCAATTCGTTTTATATTAGACACTGGAAGTCCGAACTAGTGAAATTCACTTCGATAGGAATATTTCTCTTTTCCCTCCCCTCCCAACATGTTCAAAGTACCTTTATTATAATAGTTTTTACCTTATATCTTTTTTTAAGTTTGGTTAACTGATTATAACAGGAAAAAACAACTGAAACTGAAAAATACACAAAGAAAGATGTCTCAGGTAGAAGAAAGATAGAAAGAGTTACCAGCACACTTTCTGGCAGCAAAAAGCAATAAACGATATTCACTGTTTGATTCTTCCTTTTGATGTTTGAGAGTTGTTGATACAGTACATACAATTCGGTTGAATCACGTAGCCCCCATGAATAATATCCTGAGTCATAAGAAAGAAAAACTCTGTGCTGCATTTAAGTTTGCGGTTTGATATAGCGTTCAACAATTAGATTGTGATTGAAATTATTACCACAATACTATATTTGGGATGTGTACAGTATACCTAATATGTATGAACTCTTTCCGATTTCCCGTATGTGGTTTTTATCTTGAAATTTAACGGTATCTGGGTATTACAATCACAGAGAACGTATTTCTGAGATATGCCTTTCAAACCTATATAAACATTATTGTGCATTTCAGTCATGCGAGGAAGATCACTAATATCCTCTACAATCAATACGACTTATCTCTTAGCATTGCCAAACAATTCATTCCTACCACTATGAAATTTGAAAACTTTTACTGTTATTTTGCATTCTACTAAAAATGGTATGAGAGTTTCTGATTCCCCATAACCTCCTTATTTACTCTTGAAACTTAGACACTATGAACGTAAACATCCTGGTTTCCATCATCAAATGGATAGCATAGATAGCAAACAATACAAAATTCACTTCGCTAGATATAATTGGAACCATATTAAAGGGATCTATTAAAAACACATTTTCCACCGTAAACATCCTGGTTTCCATCATCAAATAAATAGCATAGATAGCAAACAATACAAAATTCACTTCGCTAGATATAATTGGAACCATGGACCTATTAAAAACACATTTTTCACACCACAACAAAAATACTGTCTCTCGACGTGCGTTTCTATAATGAAATAAGCATTGATGGATGCGTTCTTGGTTAGTAAAACGCTCCTAGAAGGAATGTATTTTTGGTCTGGTGAGGGAAAAAAGTTTTCAATAAATTTATACATTCAATGTATAATCGCGATATGGTTCGATTGTTACTATTTGATATGATGAAAAAATATCAAGTCGTTTGGAAATCACTGAACAAATTTTACTTTCTTCCATAATTTCAGGTATTGGGTACGAAACCGCTCTGGAATTTGCTAAAAGAGGGGCACGTGTTATTCTTGCCTGTCGAAATGAAGAAAGAGCAACAACTGCTAGACAAAAGATAGTAAGAGAAACACAAAATGAAAATGTAGTCGTGAAGATTCTCAACTTATCGTCAATGACTTCGGTAAGAAAGTTTGCCAAAAACATTTTGGATACCGAAGAAAGATTGGATATATTGGTGAATAATGCTGGAGTTGGTGGTCTGGAGCATAGTATGACTAGTGATGGTTTGCAGTTGTTGATGCAAATCAATTACTTTGGTCCAACCCTGCTGACCATGTTACTGATTGGTAAATAGTTGCTATCAAAGTATACCACTTTCTTTCTATGTATACAACGCAGTACTTATTGATAAAGCGGAGTTTCTTTCTCAAGTAACCCAAACACCTCAATTTCATTCAATTATAATACTTACCCATGAAAATATCTTTCAACTATGTAAGACTCCAGGCATGTTACGCAGTAGAACTGTCTCAATCTCCACCTAGATCACCACCTATGTGGTGAAGTATTCTCCAAATAAATGAGCATTTTGATGGTCTGTCACTGTGTACTAGTTGCCTTTTTCCAAAATGGGGATTGCCTCGAACCGGTCATTTGGTCTCTTGGTCATCCTACATGAACAGTGCTCGTGCACGTTTGTCCTCCCATTCTTGTTGGTGAACTCATTACTGCACACGTTGACTTTCGCAGCAAGTCTCAATAATTGATTTTTGCAATGAGAGTCGTGTGTTCTCTGCCGGTCCTTGCGTATCCGATGTTTTTGCCTCATGAGTTTAACATTATCAGGCGGAAGGATGTCTCGATAGCTTTATTACGATCTTACTCGTAGGTATATCTCCAGGAAAAACTGACTACAGACTTTGTCTATTTCGCATTTACCAATGTTGTTTCGAATGGTAACAAACTCCCCCAGTCTGTGCTTTTATATTAAAACTTATACTCTTTCGTTGTTGCTCTGTTCAGACTGAAGAGCACTGGAGAGTGGTCAGAGCTCAATTCGTCTACGGTGGTCAAATCGCCTATATCTCGGACATTCTTGTTCAATACGAGGTCGATAGTAAAGGGTGTCGAAATATTTCATGAATAATGAGTCGGCACATCCGGCTGTTTAATGACAATGTTATTATTCAGGAAATACTCCAACAAGGTTCTCTCGTTGACGTTCTGCTGATTATGACAGTTTCACTCACGCATCCTAGCGTTAAGGTCCCCCACAACCAGTACCTTGTTCCAAACATCGAGCGAATTGTCCATATCATGCGAAGTAAAGTGTCCATCCGGCTTGTAATATATCGCAAATACGCAGCTTGATGAATACATGCTCGATGCTGCTCTCTTGCTGAGGTATCTGCGTGTCTGCCATACTTTTCTTATCAGTATAGCCACCCCACCGCCTCTTATCACCCCAGGCGATCCCTCCGGACACTAATAACACCTATTCAGTTCATGCCTCTGCCGAAGCCTCGTTTGGGACAAAAACATCATACACGCCTTTATTGTCGTTTGAAAGTTGTATTCGTTACTGCCACTTGCAAACGCTTGCCGCTTGTTAGTTACATAAATCATTCGTTGTACGAATGACCTCGACCGTTAACCATTCCGGTGAGATTGCAGAAGCCATTAATTGCCTCCATTAGACTCTGTCAGGCTCCAGTTATGGGTTCCTTCGCTCTCCCCACCTTAGCACCTCGGGGCTCCAAAACATTTGTTTGTAGCATGATCCCAGAGATGGCATCTGCAACACTGCACCAGTAAGTGGCTATTGTTGCGTATGTCCCATCTTACTCTTGTGAAAAGGACAGATGGAACATTTCGCTTGAAAATTTGACGCTGACCTTTTTGTTCATGACGATAATGTATAATGGATGCCTTTTCGTCCTCAGTCTATAGACGGTTGGAACGTTGACCCTCCGCTCTGACCGGAGGTTCCCCTGAATTTACTCTACCTTTGAAGCAAAGTCTAGCCCTGGAGGACAAATACGTGCGTTTTGTCCTCCGAAATGTTTTCTGTGGCTACCACTGGCTTTTCCGCAGGCTTAGGTTTTTTAGCGACCCTCCACAAATCCGCCTTTTGAAGGTTTCAAAAGTTTTGGGTGAGGGTATAGAAGAATTTTTTCTCTGTACATGTTCTCGAGCCTCTGGATTTCTTTCTGGTCTTTCGCAACATATAAGTTATGATAGAAGCCAGATGGAAAAGGGTTGACCGTTTCCATCTGGCTTTTCATCATGATGGTAAGAGGGGAGTCTTCGCAGGTAGCGTCAAATTATATATTGGCCTTGTATTAGATGATTGACATATTACTCACCTTAGCAATGGTTTTCTCCCTGATATTTTAGATTTTCCTCTGGATATCGTACAAGACTCAAAAGGATTTTCCAGCCTAACTAAGGGATAGGGTACTCGGGTCCTCCTCGTTAATATGGAGTGCGCCTTTTCTTCACCGAAAAATTTGGTTGTTTCTCTTGCCTCGGTGTTCCTTTTGGGTAGGAGTTTTAGTTTATCTTTAATTGTTTCCTCTACGTATTTATCTTTGATCACAAGCGTAGTTTTGTGTATCTATGATTTTATTGTTGTGATAACTTTGTGGCTAACTCATCAATGTGAATGCCTTCATTTTTACCATTTCGGTGCTTCTTCTCGTTGTTAGGTATCCCATTTGAACTGATTTAGTTCTGGTCCATTTTTCGTAGTGTATCTTTCGTTTATGTGATAAGCGTTACCTCCATGATGTTTAAGTCACTTCTGGGATGTCGTTGACCTCCATTTGCTGTAGTTGATCATCGTTTTCATCTTCTGATAATGGTGGTGGTGGTAACGAATTCACATCAATCTTCGTAAGGAAAATTCTGCCATAGTTGTACTCTTTCACAGCCCGGATGCTTAAGCCATTCTGTGGCCAAATAGTGGGGATAATCAGTCCCCACTATGTGGCTTTTTCCCCTACAGAATGACTATCGATGTTTTCCAGGCTTGTGTCCAAAGTTAATATCTTCATTTTCTATGACTGGGTTTTTTTATTCAGCTTGTATTTTTGTTTCTTTCTCCAATTAGTAATTGAATACAAATCTGGCATAGGTTTTTCAGGGTTGTTCCTATCTTTTTTCATCCTGGCACCTCTTCTGGTACCCGGTTAGGTCCAGAGTGAGTGGGTCCATTCGCTCCTCCACCACAACTCGCAAGGGTTTATTGTGGCTCACACCTATTTACACTCAAAAAAATAAACCCAGCTTCTTAACGCAGCCGATTAGTTTGTATAGTGAGTGGTTTTTCAGGTCTAATGGTAAGAGTAAGGCTCTGCCCATCTCTAAAAACCTGAATCAATCACCAGCGGGGCAGGCACAAAATATGTGCTCTGCTGTTTCATCATTTCCCAAACCCAGGCGACACATACTGTCTTCCGACAGTCCGAGTTTCTGCATATGATGATTCAGATAACAGTGACATGTAAGAAGGCCTGTTAGACATCGTAGTTCATTCCTACTGTAATCCAACAACTGTTTGGTATCAATCTTCGAAGCGTGAATAAACGCCATGGAGTGAGCCAATCCTGAAAGTCCATAAATCTTCTTGCCACCCAGGTGTTCAATGTTTGTTTGGCAAAGCCTAAAGCGATGCCAATGCAAGGTTCTGGTCCGGAGAAGCTTTATCAGGACTCGGATTATCAAAACTCTTGGCAAGGGATTGGATTACAGAAAATATCTTTTTCTTCTTTTTATTCTTCTCACCAAGCCCGCTCAGTGATGAATTTACGTTTTCTTCATCACTTTCGGGACTTTTAGTAGAAGCAGACTGACGCTCTGCTGTAGCCGGTCGATTAACAGTTTTTTTTTGGTTCCATTCTGTGTGCTAGTCAAATAATTTTTCACTCCTACTTCTTTCAGGGAGGCTCCGTTCGACTCCGGAGATGCCCTCCTCTGTTTTGTGGACGATCCTTATGAGTTTTGAGAACTTTTTTAAAAAATATCACACTTTTTCAGGAAGTGTAGTGAAACTCACTTAGATATATATCACACAAAATAACTAGGAAAAAGAACAGTTGCAATACTTTTTGCAATACCACGAGCAAATCGACCAACCTGAATGACTTCCAGCTGTGTACTTACAGAGTAAAGGTGAATTTTTTGCTTATGTTTGATCTTTATTCTTTTCCATTTATTTTTATTCTGTGGTCATCTTCATCTTTTATCTTGATTATTTTATATTCATTCATTCCATTGTATTTTCATTTCACGTTTCATTGTTATTGAATAATTGATATTATTTCAGCTATTCATTCCAATTTTATTTGTTCTTTCATAGATTTCGGATCATACTGAAATCATATTAGGCAATGAGGTGTTGAACAAGTGAATTTATCCTATCAATATATTCATGCATTCACTGAATGTGACAATATATCCGCTTTTTTATAATGAGTTGAAAAATGGTTTCACTGTAATTTTATCATTGTCAAAAAACGCTTGCATCAGCTGGAACTTTTTATAATGATGTATTCTTAATGTAAATGGTAATTTTATTTTTACAATATATGTTGCCAAAATCTTAATTGAACTGCGAAACGAAAGTTTAATAGATTTTACTCAAAAAAACAAGAGCATTCAGTGTTTTTAGAAATATACTGAAAAGAAGGATTCATTTTGAATGACAAAAGTACTCGATGACGACTAATTTGATTTATTGTTAGACAATTTGCAAACGAAGTCATATTATATTCACCTGCAACTATACACAGGTATTTATAATGATAAGCTTTATGAAAACGGAAATAAAAATTTCTATGTTTTTTACCACTTTTATTTATAACTAACGTTACTGCAGTTTCTTCCTATACGGACATTTTCAAACTTATACAATAAAGTATAAGTTTGAAAATGTCCGTATAGGGCGATACTGCAGTAATGTTAGTTACAATTAAAACTGGTAAAAAACATTGAAATTTTCATTTCTCTTTTCATTATGATTTCCTACCACGTAGTAACGGCTACATGCCGTTACTATGTGCTGATTTCATCATATTCGAAGTATTTCCGATTTACTATACTTCAGAAAACACTATACAACTCATTCCGTTACTTCCGACAGGTGGCACAGCACCTTTGTAACCAATTATTTTTCTCTTCAATGTGATAAAATATTCTTGCGTTCCCATCTTCTCTTCAGAGCATGTTGATAAAAGCTTGTTCTCGAAAATATTCACAGAAATATTAGATTGTCTTTCTTCACTTAGCCCTAGGAATTTTTAGTAGGTCTTCAATGTGTTTAGATAATTTTTACAAAAGATGTCGTCCAACTCGTACTTCCTCATATTTCTTCAAGATTTCCATACAAATTATATTCTTTGTCGATTTCTTGTTAGAAATTCATCCTCAATATTGAAAAATTTATCATTATATTTCTGATATTATTGGGACTTCCAGTAATTTTATTAATTTTACTAATAGAATAATCACGGTTGTTAATTATTTTCATAATCCCTAGAAAGAAAGCAATAACTCCAATGCTCTTTTTTGTACCATGACTGATTCAAGGATAATCACTATCACAACCTCTTAATATTTTCAATGAGTCCATATCCTGAAATCTGTAGAAACTCAAAAAAAAAAACAGTGAGCTTCACATTTACACAGGTGAAATTTCCTTATGTTTGGAAAATCCCTTCCGAAAATTACTATGCCAACTTCTGAGTTTCACTCACTTTGGTAACATTATTTTTGAATAAATGGTTACGTGTCATGAATCATCCGTTATTTTAGAAACTTCTTAACAGCTTCTGTTCCAATTATCTTTTTGGTATTAGTGATTTCCTAAATGATGACAATTTGAAAAAAAAAATAATTTTTCCTCCTTAAATTTTTCTATTGCCCCATCAGATATTTTTTTGTTCTTTAGATTACGCACCGCATACGAATCAAGAAATACCAGCGAATTTTTACCAAACGCTAACTCAGAGAAATCAATCCTGTTTTGTAATCATTGCTCCCCTATCTATGCTACGAATATATTTGAGTGAAGAATAATAATGTTTCTCAATTCATCACATCTAACACAAATGGGTAAACTTTAATGAAGAACTAAATTCATTTTCAGATCTGCTGAAGAAATCTGCTCCGAGTAGAATAATAAACGTTTCTTCCATAATAGCCAGATTTGCGAAGCTGACTCCTGAAAATCTGAACTCGTATACTGGGCTAGTGATGAACTACAGCAATAGTAAATTAGGTAATATTCTCTTCACCATGAGACTGGCCCAACTTTTAGCAAACTCCAATTTGAGCGTATTTTCATTGCATCCAGGAGCAATAAATTCCGAGTTGTTTAGGAGAATACCCCGGTTTCTAAGGATAAGTGGCAAGTTCATCTTGAAAGTAAGTCGTCTCATTCAACATCAATAATCTGAGGGTAAAAAAAAATTATACAATCTCTGCTTTTAAAAAATTCGGACTTTTAAACTGAAAGAAACTACTAAGCTTGAATACAGGAATCGAAGGTTCTCTGTAAGACGTGGTCTGTGGTGCATTTCGAGGGGACCGAGAGTTGCGTAACTAGATGTTCCAAAAAAGGCTGGGACTCTTGGATAAAATACTTTCCAATAATGTTGGCAGGATCAGGGTTCCAATCGAAGGTTCTCCAAAACGTTCTCCGAAGCGTTTGTCAAAAAACAACTATTTGCCCGGCTAATACCACGCAGATATATTTGACAGACTAACAGAGGCTAGTCTCGTTGATGTTCCTCGTTCATGTTCATCCAGCAGTAGCGTCATGCTGAAATTATTCAAGTAGATCACCTGCAGACCGCGGTTTTGGGGTGTTACCTGTTGTCAGTGCAGACAGAAAAGTGTCCGGGACTCGGTTAATTTTAACACGGCTCCGCTACAAACATGAAACCTTCGTCTGAGAAAAATTATCAATTAGTCACAAATCCATATCAGCATAGTCCTCCTGATGAATGAACGAGAAACATCTGCTAGACTAGCCTCTGTGAGGAATCTTGCATAAATATCTGTCGAATATAATTCAATATCCAGCGTGGTGTAATTCAGAAAAGTAGCTGTTTCCGACAAACGTTTACTAGACCCTACTTTAGTTGTAGTTGAGAAATATTATTATTTCAAAACTCATTTCTAAATATTTATTTTTTCTTCACGGGCTTTGTTCACGAGATGGAGTTGTCACTGGTTGAAAATCTTTTTCATAAACGAACGTTTCATACATGCAATCGAGCCGCGTTGAAATTAATCGAGTTCCAAGCACATTGCTGTCTGGGGTGGACCTTTCCTGCACTGACGAGAGTTCAAACCTCGAAATTGCGGTCTGCAGGTGATCAACTTTAATAATTTCAGCATGGTCCTGCTGCTGGATGAACGAGAAACATCTGCGAGACTAATCCCTGCCTGTCGTATATAATTCAATATCCAGCGTGGTATTAGCAGGGTTTTTTTTTTATACTTCCATAAAAGTTCCTTTATATGGATACCAGAATGATAGTTCATTCCATGAAAACTAGCGAGAAAAAAAGCTTGAAAAATGTTTTGAACTTTATTCGATTTCCATCAAGAAAGTAGATGAGAGTTCTATCAACCACTAAATATTTAATTTCACAATAAACTTATTTAGCAAAACCTTATAAAGAATTTGAAGAGTTTAAGATGATAGAAAATACTTTTTAAGGATCCTGCAGTTTCATCTATCTCAATTGTGAATAGTCGACTAATTCGTTTATTATTTAACATAAAGCAATACGTTATTGAATCATATGAATAAAGTTATTCAAATCATTAGGCTAGGCAACCCTAGCAACATGTTCACACGCCATATACAGCGAAATACACTTTCTATTCAAACTGCATACTTACGAACCTTTTGAAATACAGACTAGTTGAAAATTGTACGTGAAAGGTTAGCCAAAATATTCTGTGCGAGTATAATGTTACATCACAGCCTAATTGATACACAATGAAAGTATATACAATGTGGCCTCAACAAAATGAGCGGACGTTAATGAACTTGAGGCATTGATGATCCGAAGAGTAACATCGAAATTGCTCTGAGAATGTTATGTTCGACAGAAATAGCTTGACTGCATATTGAGTCCTACATAATGAAATGGCTGTTGAATCTGCTAGAAATGAATCATCAACTCGCTATTGGGCCGTGAATCAGCTCTGGTTATACCAAAAAACCAAATCAGAAACAATATCACGTGTTTTATGCGAATCTAAGCTACTGGACCTGCACGAAAAAGTTCAATTTATCTAGGAGATTATTGTGTGAGACGCAAACTAAGGCTTTGGAAGGGTCACACAGGGTGACTTCGGTGTATTCCCCTCTCTCAAAGTCCTCCACTACGTCAGTAACAATCTTACGAACTGCTTGTATCGTGGAGTATTTAGTTCGGAAACGAAATTAGTTTGAACCCAGAGGACTATGCTTTTTGAAAGAGTTTAGTAGACGATCCTTTAAAATTGTCTCTAATATTTTCCCAAAGATTGGGATAATAGATATTGGCCTGTAGTTGTCGGCCAAGTCAGAATCTTCCTTTTTTAGAACTGATAGGTATTATTTTGGAAACTTTTGAATTATCAGGAAAGATTCCATTCAGAAAACATTGGTCCATCATTTTACTTGAGGGTTCTAGAAGTAGAGTTGAATTTCCTTTAGTGATTTTAGCATTCAGCCAATGTTCATCAAAACAATGTGAATCTTTTAGCTTATTTATGGCATCATTTACTTCTTCATGGCTGATAGAAATAGAGAGAGTTTCAGGAAATCAGTGGCGCGATGATCGGAGCTAGGTAAAATTGTCATGACTTCTTCAGCAATTATGATGTACTGTTTGGAACCTTTGGTGTGGTATTGAATATTATTGGAGTTTTTTCCCAAACACCGAATCGTTAATTTTACACCTCGATACGTGTTTCGGTCGAGGTGTAAAAATAACGATTTTGTTTGGGAAAAAACTCCATTTTCTCTCATAGTTTATAAGATTCCAACTGCCCTCTGGTTGCAAGGGGAGTTGCTGGAGGAGATGGATGGAGAGGAAGTGAGTGGAGTATACTTGGACGCCGGGGCGATAGTGGACGAAGAAAGAATGGAAATAGGATGGGCGTAGAGGGGATGAATGTAATACAGGGAATGAGTGGAACGAGTGAAAGCAGGTAAATAAAAGGATAGCAAGGATGCAGATGCTGATATAGGAAAGAAGAGAAGGGAGAGTAAGTACCCAAATCATATGGAGGAGGGGACACGTTGGGACAATATTGAAAACGTGAAGGCTCATGAAGAGGCCCATATAAGTATGAACAAAGAGAAGGTCTCGCTACACGTGAGACGAATACACAAAAAATTGAATGAAAAAAAGCGTATAAAAGAGAGCATCAAGAGGGAATGGCGAAGGGAATGGGAGAGGGGCGTGACTGGGAGGCTGTTCTACAGATTCTGTAGAACAGTTGGAAGGGAATCATTAGATCTGTCGCGAAAGGCGATCCAGCTTCTCACGTGGCATTTGAATTTTCCGGGATACCTGGCGCGATTCAACCTGGGACCGGACCCTGCCCATGTGAGTATGGGGAGCAGGATACGACAGAGCACGTGATTGACAGATGTATGATAGGGAACAGGATAGGATGGCGACAGTGGAAGGAAACAACGGAGAAGGGATGCAAATGGAAAGAAGAATGAATGGATACGATTTTCAAATGAATGGGCAGACAGTATGGTGAGGGACGAAAGGGAAGGATTTGGGTAAGTTACCAGGACGTAGAAGGAACGGAGATAGGTCACTTCTGTTGGTACGTGACTGACACCCTGGTCAGGGCTGGACAAGAGTCTGGGGAATTGTATATGAATCCGACATATGAGTTCATATTGTAAGGGAAAAAGGGGAAATTGGGTTGGAAAAGGAAATCAATTTCAATTGATGTGATCATGGTTGAATAAAAGCATTGTTTGTGTTTATTTATCTTCTGATATATTTAAGTTATCATTATTGTAAATGAGAGTTGAGTTTGAATTGTTGAGACTGTAAAAATTATATTGTGAAATTATACTTGAGAAATTAAGAGACGGGTCTTCTACCCCGCTGATTTGTCCCAGTGCATTAGCGGCGTTCTGCGACGGTGATGCGGTGTGGGGTAGAGTTCGGAGGTGTAGGGGTTCCCTTGACAGTGGTGGCGTTAGACAGAGGAAAGATGCCAGTTGAAAGGCCTTCGTGCTAAGACAACATTGGCAAAGGCATTATTCATGTCCTTTTGTTTGTTTCGCAAATTTTGGATAGAATGATCATATGAGTTCTTTATGGAAACTACTAAAGAACTTTTATATTGTGTTTTGTAGCAGTTATGAGCTGATCTATCATTAGGGTTGTTTGTTACTTCACTAATGATCTTTATTGCAGATCATGAATCTCTCATCTTACGGAGGTGTTCATTGAAGTAATTAACAGAAGATTTCAATTTATTTTTTGTTTTTTCAATGAAAAATGCTTATCCACAAAATACGAATCATTCTCTATTAAGAATTCCGATAAAGAGTTGTATTTCTTTTTGAAGAGTGTAAAATTTTTTCCATTATAACTTATCAGACAATAATGGATCAGTATTCTTCCCTGTTAAGTTTTTATTTTCCATGTTTGTTAAAATATTGTCGATACAAGTGGCTGATATCATGCTAATTCTAGTGTAATCATCAATGGTCTTAACAAGTCCAAAAGACTCCACTGTATCGTGACCAATTCGCAGGTCTGAAACGTGGCAAGAGCAGTCTATTTTGAACCAAGTGACGTAGAAATCATAGGCAACTGTGAAAAATAATATGAAGATGCGAATCGAAATTGTCGAAAATACAACAGAAAGCTGACAATACTGCTGTCAGCAGAACTCTTGGCTACAGTCCCCTAAAAGATCTCACTTATATCGTGAGAAATTATCTGAGCTTTTTCCAAATGCTTAAAAAATTCAAACAACTGTTAGGTTGTTCGATACATACATTCGAATAATACGATGAAGGAACTACAGCCGGCTTGACCACAGGCAATTATTAACTAAGTATTTTACACCTTCATTGAAATAAATTGATGGATGTAGCCATTACTACGTGGTAGAAAATCTTCATAAAAATGATAAATAAAACTTCCTATGTTTTTATTCTACTTGTATTTGTAACTAACATTACTGCAGTTTGGTCCTACCCAGACATTTTCATACTAATTCAATAATCATTGTGTTAGTTTGTATCATACAGGGCTATTAAAATTCCTTTCGGTACATGGGGATCTCGTGAACGATGAAAGATGGAGTGTCGGGTAAATTATGGCAAAGTTGCGTATTTCAGAGACCTATTCAATGATGTGAAGAAATCGAATATAGCTCTTTTGGTTCT
>WOGN01002027.1:0-17582 GCA_015342105.1 Leptinotarsa texana
ATATATATATATATATATATATATATATATATATATATATATATTCTTATCGCCATCAACTTTCATACTCAACTTTTTCCAATGGCATTGTCCACTATTTTTTTCTTAAAATAATTATATTATGCTGATACAAATTACATCCTCTTGTTAAGTTATTTGCTTTGGCCTAGAATTTACATATTATTTACATGGCATTCCCAAACGCCTCACCGCAAATCAATCGTGAACGTCACTGTTTCATTATTTGAAGAAAGTTTCTTAGAAAAGTCGTTAAAAGACGAATTGGATGTTGTTCCTTGAAGTTGAAAGCAGATAGCGAACGTATGAAAAAACAAACCAATCCCATAATCCAACATGAACTGTGTCAAGTCTATATATAAAGTGCGAAAATTAGTATTGGCAAATCATTTCACATTTGAGTTGTAACACACTGTCGTTTCCATACACATTTTCATTCTATATAATCTTCGTGAAGAAGTATATAGGGCATACTAATGGATACTAAACAAGCCAACAACAGCAATTTGAGGCAAACGAAAGCTTATATGGGAACTAGAAGTGGAACGCAAAATGTTATCAAGACGAAAGTGAAAAGGGCAATAGCTGATGTGCCACCAAGAATCAATATTGGTCCAGATGGAAGGGAACAGGACGAATTCAAGTAGATATCTTTTGGGAGTTACATTATCCTGAATAAACTCAGGTGAAGTCTTGAATAAACTTAGTTTAGTATATGCAAGATCTTAACTGAACTGTGATGTACAGCAATTATCAGTATTATTTTTGTTATTTGTGATGAATAGGTCTTTTATGGAATAATTCATTGCTAAGCCGGATATGAATTGATTGGATACTTGAATAAATATATTGGTGTTACATTTTTATTCTTCAAATATTAGTATTGAACTAAGTGCATAAATGGATTTCTGTCTAGGATGATCTTAAAATTTCTTATTTCAACTCTCACAGTGGCTATCAATAGAAGTGAACGAATAAATTAGCAGGCATGAGTAAAATTTGCAAGAATATTATTTCTTTGATTGAAATCCAGTATCATAAAACAAAATATCAAACGAAAAGTCAAAATACCTATTTTAAAACATAAACAGCTTCGCTTCATTATAATCCAGCTATAAATTCATGAGTCATACAGAGTTGATGACATTTCATTTAACGCGTTTCAACTAGTGTTTATTTTAGAAATAAATGATGATGTTGATGTATAAAAAAGGAATTCATAGTTCAAAATTGATTAAATCTTCAAGATTTGAATAGATCGTTGTAATTCATCAAAACAAATTTACTAGAATAAAATCGTGAGTATGAAATATATGATATAGAACAATTTGAAGTCTTAAGTTGAAATTAGTGAGAAACGTGTTAAATTTTTGCAACGAATCGAACTTTATCAACTAATATAGTGAATGCATACTACTGGAATTTTATGCCAACACCAAACCGTGTTTTTAACACCTCGACACGTGTTTCGATCACCAAGATAATCAGTTTGATCTTCCTCTTGAAGACGATCACTTGGTGATCGAAACACGTGTCGAGATGTCAAAAATAACGGTTTGGTGTTGGGTTAAAATTTCAGTAATATTCATTGCTACACCAAAGGTTTCAAACAGTGCATCGCGAGTAACTAATATATTCATATATTTCATATATGAAATTCAGTCCAGCGGAAAATATTCACAATTTTATTATGAATGTAGCTTAATTTCGAATATTTATCAATCTAACAGATAACATTAAATTGAAAATTTCCTTCCTCCATTTGTAACAGTTTTGTGAAGTTTGTGGAAATAGTTAGCCAGTGCGCGAAAAGTATATCGTGTCGTGAAATTTTTTGAAAAATATGTTGATACATGCTCTCTAATTTATGAAAAATATTTGTGAAAAAAAATTTGTCATTCGGTCTTATCTTTCAATTCAATGTGTTCAGTTTTATCGAAATATTATATTATGCAACGATCATGTAATAACCATCACATGAGACTTGAATACGCTAGTTTGAAGGTGATTGAGAATGTTTCGTCATGTATTTCATCAGTTCGGACTTCCATTGTCTAATATAATATAAATTGACTTGGAAACCCTAAAAAAAACAATTGAAAAATTAACAAGATTAATCGTAAATAACAATTTTATTAAACAAAAAATGAAATAACAAAGAATTAACATACAAGCTACAACCAAACAAATGAAATTGAAATATTGATGAAAGCTAAAAAATTAAAATAAAAAATTATTATTAACAAAAAATGAAGTATAAAAATTAGAAATGAAATCATCAGGTCCTGATGTTGTACTTGGACCCAATCCTTCTTATCCTTTCCGATAATCCTCTGATGTAGGGAACTACAAGTACTGGTTGAGGTGGCTTCTCTTCCTTGTGGAGTTCTTAATGTCTTCTAGCTAAGGCCTGATCCACCATCATTCTGGGGTAACCATTTCGTTGTAGGTCATTTTTGATGATGCCTAGTTCATTTTCGAGACCTTTCTTTGTGTTACAGAGCCCAAAAGCACGGTCTAGTCTCGATGATTCCTCTCTTAGTCGATTGATGGTGGTTGGATTTCTGGTTCGGATCCTGTCTTGTGTGGGTGGGTTTTCGATATACAGATGTTTCCCATTTAGTGTCGTTTCTCTTTACCAATACGTCGTTGAGGCTTTCCTTCTTCATTGTGGAAGTGATGGAAGGGCTTACGTTGTTGATGTGCTTCAGAAAAGTGTCTAGTTATGCATTCCCATGGTTCCGTATTATGAAGGTGTCGTCTACGTATCTCCATATATATATATTGGTTATATCAGGTGAAAGTGGTGATCCCATTGTCAGTCCCTCATCTTGCGTAAATAATTCGTCCTTCAGTTGAAAGTAGCAGTTTCGAACACACAAATCCATTTATATCAGATTAGACAATGGAAGTTCGAACTGATGAAGTTTTATCTGCATTCCACTAGAACCTTCTCTTTCAGTAGTTGAATAAATGGGTGGCACAAAAGTCAGGCATTACATGAAGCAATATATGCCCGTGAAACTCCACAAATGGGGTTTCAAATTATTCGTACTTGCTGGTATTTCAGGCTTTACATATCGTTTAGAAGTATATTCAGGTCAGGAAAATTTGAGAAATAGACCTGCTGATGAACCAAATATTGGGGCATATTGCTAATATTGTTGTTCGGTTGTCCCGGGTCATACCTAATATGAAAATGTATAGCTTGTATTCTGACAATTATTACACGTCATTAGAACAGATGCTTCATCTTACAAAAAGAGGTATATTATCTCTTGGAACAATGAGACGTAAACGAATTCCAGATTGTAAATTACGAACAGAAAATGACCTAAAAAAAAAAACGTGGTACCTCGGATGAGTATGTAGCCACTAGTGAGAATACTGAAGTTTCATTCCTGATAAGGAGCGATAACAAATGTGTGACACCCTCTCAGCATATGCTGGTAAATATCCTATAAAAAGTGTTCAACAATATGATAAGAAGAAAGGGGAAAATATGAATGTAGAAGGCCCCTATGTCATTCAAGATTACATACAAGAATACAATATGTGGAGTGGATCTAATGGACAGTTCCATAAGACGCTACAGGATCAAGTTAAAAAGTAGAAAATGGTACCTACGAATATCTTATCATTTACTTGATTTGAGTATGGTAAACACATGGCTACTACCACCAAACGAGGTAGACCAAGTCATAGTCTGAAAGAAAATATTGAAGCTAAACGGCACAGAGGCAATGCATAACATATTCCTCCAAAAGATGTACGAACTGATCAAGTTGGACACTGGCCAATCCAGGTGTACATTTCCAAGTTGTGAAAAGTGTGGTGTTATTCTTTGTTTCAACAAAAAAAATATTGTTTTAGACAATTTCACTATTGAGAAACTTTTATAAATTTGTGCACAATGTTGCATTTCTGCAACAACGACAAGTGTTGAAAATATTAGAAAAATATGCAAATAGAATTTTTTTTGTTATTTTTCCCTTCCAACCGGAACAATTTGACTTACGTTGGGTACTCTAAGTAGGAACCACTTTTGAAAATTTGAAAGTAACTTAAAATTGTATCTGGCTCCAGGCACATCTCACAAAATATTCGGAAACGATGATAATGAAAAATAATTAAATTTCAATGACCTCCGCGTAAAGTTGACCACGCCGTATTCAATTTACTGACACAGAAAGCATCGCAGAGCGCGTTGACCTACTTGAAATTTGCGACAATTTGTCCGAATCTCATTACATATTCACTTATTAAAATCATTGTTTCTAGAAAGTCGAAAGCAGCGAGAAACAAGAGGTGACGTTCCAATTTGACCCGGTGACAGGCCACGGTCACTCCCGGTCATTGTTTCCACTATTTTGCTTGGAAATAGAGAGAATAAAGATCTTGTCTTTAAACTGTTACCACTGCACGGAATATATTGCAAGTGCATAGGCTGGTTGCCACGGATTTTTAGCGTCAGTTGGAGGAAGATGATGTTACCGACAGGCGGCAATTGATCATATGGAGAAAAAGCCCTTAAAAATGTGGATTCAACAAAATGGCCAAAATAAAAGAGTATATGTGAAAATCAGATATTCAACTGAGAAAATTGAGAAACCATAATAGTTCAAGGTATTGAGATACCTTACCGCCAATAGAGAAAGATTTGGAAATAGCAGTATATAATCAATTATTATAGTTTATTGACAAAAATCAAATCATGTTTAGCAATCAATCTGGTTTTCGAAAAAAACATTGTGAAACAGCACTACAGTTTTCATTAAATAAATTTACTAATGAAACAGATAAAGGTAAATATGTTGTAGCTGTCTTTTTAGATTTTAAAAGGGCCTTTAAACGATTGATAGAAGTATTTTGCTTCAGAAGCTGAGAAGATATGAGATTGAGGGTATGGTTTATGAATGGATAAGTAATTATTCATCAAATAGGAAACAAAGAGTACGTGTGAAAGATTATTTCTCATCATATATAAGAAATCACACAGAAGTGCCACAAGGTAGTGTGCTTGGTCCCTTATATCTATATCTGAATGATATTCAGTTATTTACAGACTGTGAGTTCATCAACTTATTCGCAGATGATACCTTATTGGCCTGTACTGGAGTAAATTTAGAAGAAACTTTTGGCAGAATGAATAAAGTTCTAGAGGAAATAGAAAAATATTTGAAAACCAATAAAATTAAACTTAACGTTAAAGAAAACAAAAGCAATGACAATTACTACTAAATTCAAATATAATCAAATTAATACAAACAACATAAATATAAAAATTGAAGATGAACGTATAGAAACAGTAACATCAGTGAAGGATTTGGGATTTCAACTTGATAATTGCTTATCATTCGACGACCACTTTAAATATATTGAAAAAAAGATTGCAAAAAAAGTATATATTTTGTCAAGAATCGCCAATAACTTATCAACAGATACAAAAATTATAGTATATAAATCAATAATCCAACCCCATTTTGACTACTTTGCATCTATTTTATTCTCTTTTGTTTTGAAAAAAGTGCAACAAATACAAAAGCTACAAAATCGAGGAGTGAGAATAATTTTAAAACGAGGCCAAAATAAGATGCTAACGTGAAGGTCATTGTATAGAAAATTAAAATACTAAATTACAAGAAATTACTTCTTGTGTCTTATATTTTACCCCGTTCGGAAGTTAAGAAGGGGTAGGGGAGCTATTTACGTCTGTACTGTACCAGAGTTCGTGAACTGAAGTTGAAAGTGTCAAGTTGTCAATCATCAACGCACGGAACACAAAAAAAGTGAGTGACAGCTTGGAGTTGGAATTTTGTGTTCTGTGTTCTGACGTTTAATACTGAGTGAAGTGGTCAAATGAATTAGTGTTATAGAAATTTATGAGTATCATTTACCCCAAAAAAGTATGAGAGAAACGCTGCAGTACCTATATTA
This sequence comes from Leptinotarsa texana, assembly GCA_015342105.1. NCBI lineage: Eukaryota > Metazoa > Arthropoda > Insecta > Coleoptera > Chrysomelidae > Leptinotarsa > Leptinotarsa texana. The sequence goes on from WOGN01002027.1 coordinate 5,956, forward strand.
ATCTACGCACTTCAATAGATATTTTAACGGGCTTATAATGAAAAATAAGCCTTCTGTGAGAAGTAGGAGAAGATACTCGAGCTGCAACAGAGTGTACAAGATGTCTATTCCAAGAAGATGAACGCTTTGTGCACCGATCAAAAGCTGATATATCACACTATAATAAGCATTACGATCTCTCTTGCCACATATCCCTTTCATCTCTCTACATCAACAAGACGTAATACGGCCAATAAATCGGCCAGCTATCTTGATCGTCTTAATTCTTACGGCGCGCTTCATCTTGTACGTTCCTGACACGGAATATAAACGTCGACAACGTTTTGTACCGCAACTTATAATCATAATCAGACAAACACGTCGGAAAACATTAAAATTCAAATCCTTACAGATCACCGACACTAAATCATCTGTAACTCTATCGGTAACGATGTTAAATCGACACAAAAAGAAGTGGATCCGCATGACCACGGTGTGATTCATGAGAAAAAAGAGCTCGCTGCGTTCCGTATTATTTAGATATTTATACGACAGGGACGGGTCCAATGTTTATCAATATGTGCAGTTTATCGCCTGCCTGGTCCGATTGTGTCATGATTAATACTACAATTAATTCACTTCTGGTTCGTATTTTCTTCTAGAAGAAGACATCCGCCAACAATTTCAATAATTAATAGTAAATGTGCAACCTGTTCACATAGTGAAACAGTTCAGGGTGAATATTCGTTATTCACCAGAAGCTTCGTTTGAGTTTTTTATCGACATCATTGTCTCTTTGTAAGAGGAAATGTCTATGATTGTACACACCAGATGTACTATCAAAACAACTTGAAACACAGAGGGTATATAAACTCTTATGACAAGGACTAGCATAAGAGTTTAGTAACCAAATTGTGATATTATGACTTGACAGATTGTTTTTGCTCGTGGCTCTCCATCGATAATTCTCTCCTGGATATCTTAACCATCAACGCCGTGGTTCCCCAGGGATCCACCTTGTCTTCAACTCTTTTTTGTTATCCATCAACGGTCTATTGAACAAAAACACAAACTCAATATTTGGCTCAACTGATGACAAAAACCACACTTCACAGGTATCAGCTTTCTCTGAAAAGGTGATTGTGGCGGAACCGGACATCATTATGTCGTGGTACGCAATTTTATTAGCTGCGTTGATTATTTTTTGGGTCCCAAACTGGATACACATACTGAAGTGATAGAGTCATCCTCTCATTGAACAATTTTTCTATCTAGAAATTAGTACACAACCCAGCAACTTTTAATGCTTCATAAAGTTCAAAGCCCTTCCTCGGAATAAACTTCACATATGTAGGGCTACGCCCCTCAACATGTCCTGAGACTGCTGGCATATATCTAGTGAAGGTTCATCCCTCTGACTGGGTCTCCAACAACCTAAAAGCTAACCTGCAGAATTTCGGAAGCCGGAAGTGATTTGATCTACCCTCAAGTCCCAAAAGTGTTGTAGAATAGACAGAAGAACAGGTCTTTATAGAAGGTGGTCGTAAGTTGATATGCAGCAGGATGTATTGATAGTATAATGATAATCAGGATATGAAAATCGAAAAGAGTAAACTTTGTCACATACATAGTAGTGACAATTGTCATGAAGAAGATTATGTTGAAAAAACTATTGAAAATTCATGTGTGTAGCCCTTTTTTAATAAGGACCTATTTCAATCTGGTGATTGATTATAGCTTATAGGTCCAAAATTGAGGATTTTTTTAATAAAAAGTTGTTCTATGAATATTGGTTATTATTTTATCTCTAGAACGAGTTGGATAATGATGTTGCTGGAAAAGTATATCAGGCTTGTTTTTATACACGTATATACATGATTCGTATAAAGACCAGCAACAACAGAATATTTTTGAATGCATATCTACATTCATCAATCCACTTCCCGATACCAGCAATGATTCTTATTGAAATTTTTCACAAAAAAGTTTTCTGTTGGAAGATCCACTACCTCAGTGACAGTTTATGGTCGCATAATACAAACTCAGAAAATATCAGCTATGAACTTCAAATCATAGCAATTTTTTGTTAATCCACTACACAGTGTCTCAATGAGATGGGTCAATACGAGTTTGTAGTCCAATGTGAGGCCTAACTTCTCAGTGGAAGGAAAAGGTTCAACTTGCAGATCCTTGTTTTCGTAGATAACAGAATATTCAGGCGAGTTACCAATTAAGAACCTGATCGAGCTGTTTTAGATGTGTTGAGTGTCAAGTGATTCTTTGTTGTCCATGTGATCACTTCTTTACAAACTTTTTGTCTTTTCTTAGCGTCATTATATCAAGTTCTTTAATTATGAAGTTAGTGTCATCTGTATACGCTACGGTTTGAATTGTTGACTTGAAAATATTCCAGTAGCTGCTTATGGTATATCAGAACCAATAAAGGACCCAATATTGAACCCTGTGGAACACCTGCTCAATGGTTACTAACTGACTGAGTAATTCAAACACTGACTTATTGAGCTGTGTTACATAACAGCAACTCATGATTTACATGATTGAAGGCTCAGGGGAAGTGATTCCACAAATATGGAATTTACCGATGAGGGTACCACAGTATTAACCACATGTTCAATGAATTCATAGAAGTGCTGTTTCTGTACTTTTAATTTTAGTGTAACTTTGTAGGTATTCCAAATGGTCTTGTGGGTTGAAAATGTTGACACCAAAGCTGTAAAAAGTTGGCGTAGTCCTACAGATTTAATTCTCTTTATTCCTCGACTCTTCCTCAATTGATTGAACAAACTTCAATGCTTCTTACTCAAATAAAATATTCGCTATTACAACACTCCCAGTCTTCCAATAACTCAAATGAGTTTATTTAATAATCCCACTTTATGCGACCCATAAACCTCAGCCCCGTATACACTGTCAAAGCAAATTTAATTCGGCAGGGAACGCATTAGTGACAGCCTGCCCCCCACCAAGTGTCAGAGTGCCGAGAAACGAAATTCCTCACACCTTTCCTGCTGCGAGGAGATCGTGTTTCTATAAAGCGGCACATCAATAATCATTTCGAGATGGTTTGGAACAAGATACAGGGGTCAACCACCGACACGCTTGTTGCATTGGTGAGAAGGAAAAATTTAATTCGTTTGGCATCGGAACATCTTCATCAGCTGAGGTATTGTTCAAGGGGAAAGTTCAGAGTTTTAGAAAAAAGTTGTCTTGGGAAATTATAGAGGTTGCATCTTGAGGCAGAAAGCAAGTATATTCATATATTATGAATCAGCCTATATTTTTTGTCATACCGTCACACGATAGTCCATGCCCATGAAGATGGTTCCCGTTTTCACCTGAAAGGCGTGAGTTTGAAGATAAAACGGCTGGATATTTCGCTGTGCCGAAATATCCAGGATAATCTAGAATTCGAGAGCACTCCGTAATATTCCGAAACATCCTAAAATATTCTGGAATGTGACAGATATGATCTGGATCGTTGAGGATCATCTGTAACATTCCAGATCAAAGGAGATATTGGTTGTGGTAGCCCTCTATTCTCTTCCATGAAAGGCGTGCTCCAGAAGAAATGAGAGAACTAGAATTTTCGAATTCTAGAACTTATAAAATAGTTCAGAACAATCGAGACTATTCCACAACATTCCGATAGATCCTGTAATGATTTGGAAATGTTAGGAAAAGTTCAGAAAATTCCTGGTACATCCCAAATTATTGTGGAATGATCAATGAAGTTATATGATGTGGTAGTCCTCTATCCTCCATCAAATAATGAGGGTTTCGGTTCTAGCTGGAGGGAGTCATTTTGGAGATATAGGGCTAGAAATGTATTGAGTAGTCCGGAACATTCAGAAATGATGGAGAGCATTTCAGAACGTAACGAAAAGTACTGGAATGCTGTGGAAACATCCCGGAACAACCAAGGTCATTATGAAGCATTCCAGAACGGTCTCCAATGTTGTGTTCTGAAACTTTTTGTATGGGTGGGTCTACCCATTGGTAGGAGTATATAGAACAAAATCTGTCGACTTTCTGTGATTTAAAGTTCATTTTTTTCTCCAACTATACACAATCTTATATCAGCTCCCTGAGTTGACTCGTGGTTCTGTCATGCTACTTACTCTCATGGTAGCTTTGATAAATAACAGGGTTTTCGTTGAAAATTCTAATTTTCAATAAAACTTTGAGGTATTGTGTTGTTACTAATGGAAACCAATCGTGATGAACCAATCACGATAGATATAGAGGATATAAATAATAGATAAAAACATATTGATATCGTCACTGCTTCCCCATAAAGTTATTTTATACGCTAAGATGGAGTTGACCATGACATGTTGTATGTCAATTAGGATTTTTTTCATCTAGTTTTTTCTAATAGTTGCAACATAGTCTTAACACTGATTCTCCAAAATCATTTTGAATTGTGAGTTTATACCAGTTTCTCCAGTAAATACTGATGGTTTGAACTGTTTAAAAAAAATCTGTTTTAAAATCTTTTTTTCTGTTAATCAGCTGCCGCCCCCATACGAACGACAACTCTCAGAAGTTGAGAAACTTGTGCGAGCTAAGGACTAACGAGGTCTTACCTTTCAAAGTGTGATTCCTAACACGGATGTACTCTTGGAAAACATAAGCAGATATGGATTGTCAAGCAATTTCTTAGAATTGATGAAAAATTATCTACAAGGACGACAGTTCATTGTTAGTTACGATGGAAATACATCTGGGAAGTTTTTATCAAATTTGGGTGTTCCTCAAGGTTCGAATTTAGGACCACTTCTATTCATACTCTTCATAAACGAATTACCCTCTCATCTTCAATTTTCAGATTGCTTACTTTCTGCTGACGATTTGAAGTTATTAAAACAAGTAAAAACTGTTCGGGATTGTATAAGGCTCCGGAAGGATATTGATTTTATCATGGAATGGAGTCAGAACAATAAATTATACTTCTTATACTTTACTACTTTAACTGAAAGAACCAATTACTTTTGCGTATCAAATGAGTGAAGAGGTCCTAGAAATAAAAATAGAAGTAAAAGATTTTGGAGTTACGTATAATTCACAATTCTCATTTTCTAAAAAATGTAAAATTGGCCAATAGAATTCTGGGTTTTGTGATGAAGCGGGCGTCATGCTTTTCGAGTATACATACGATAAGGTTACTATATTATTCTTAAGTAAGGCCTAAACTAGAGTTTGCTTCTATTATTTGGTCCGGGAAATATCAAAACTGTCTATATGACTTGGAAAAGGACAAGAATAAATTACTAAGACATTTATACTTGAAACAGTATCATGTGTGGCCTGATTATAATACCATAAGAACATATCAGTTGAGATCGGAATTTAAAATATTATCTTTGGAACAACGAAGGAGCTTGTGCTGTATGATATTTCTGTACTAAATAATAAATAATAAACTTAACTCGTCAGGAATTTTTATTGCAATTTCATTCAGCATTCCTCCTTGTCGTTCACGTTCTACCCTCATGTTCAATATATAGGGAATTCAGCAAGGGCAGCACTGGTTTCAATTCTCAAATTACCTAATAATTTCAACACTTTGATTCATTTAGACTGGATCTTACCCCCAGCACCTTATCGTAAAAATATTTTAGACTGCATATCGAATACAAGTGAGATATATTGAATACAAGTATTCGAGACTGATTGTCCATATCTTCACAAATTTGAACTCAATGATTTACCAGTAATCTAAATAATATCAAGTAGATATTTCAATAATATTTTTCAATTCAATATATCGTTACTTCATTCTTAAAAATGTTTAGTATTTTGGTTGATCAGAAACTGATACTTTGTTCAATGTTAGCCACAAAGTACACTATTATGTAGTTACTGCCTGGAAAAATATGCAATAATGAACTAGAATAACAAATAACTCTGAAAGTGGAATTCTAATATATACACTTTACTTCCACCTCTCAATATCGCTCAATCATAAAACGTGGGACTCACACCACAGAAATGTGTTTCACACCTCTATCATCGATAAAACGAGCTATTTTCGTTTGGAATAAATTCCAACCAGTTCGATTGAAAATTCGTTTCGAATAGCAAACTGTTTGGGGAAATCAATCAACTTTTATAGACCGCCTACAAGGAACAATAACAACAACTTTCAATGGGAACGTTTATATAAAATCACTTTGTTGTAGAACAAAGGAGTTAATGTTTTTTTCGACAGGTTTAAAGTTCATATTACGAGTTTAATTTTGTGATTTTCTGTTCACCTATAATGGTGGACACTACTTGTATTGCATGTAGATGAGAGGCAATAGCGTAGTAAGAAGGGTTTTCAAGATTTTAAATTCATGGAAAAATCTTCTGATGCACTGTTTGAAACCTTTGGTGTAGTAATGAAATTTGCTGGAGTTATGTCCCAACACCAAACCGTTAGTTGAACATCTTGACACGTGTTTCGATCACCGAGTGATCTTTAAGAGGAAATTTGAATTAAATCTACATACAATGTTGTCCTTATTCATACCACAGATACATCTGCTTTATACCTGCATCTTACTTGCCTTTAAGTTAATTTCGCATTGTTATTTGGAGTAGTTAATGTTGTAGTTAATGTTGGTGTTGTTAATGGTGTAGTTTTTCCCAACACCAAATCGTTATTTTGAAACCTCGACACGTGTTTTGATCACCAAGTGATCATATTCAAAATAAAGATTGAAGATCAGTGTGATCTTCCTCTTGAAGATATCACTTGTTATCGAAACACGTGTCGAGGTGTTAAAATAACGGTTTGGTGTTGGGAAAAACCTCCAGTAATATTCACAATGTTGCCTTATCTACTAGTCAGGTAAATCTGACTAAAATTTATTTCAACAAGCTATATAGTTAACTATTAGGTATTAGTTCATCATCGTTATTCACAATATTTTCATGTTGACTTATTTCTAAGCTCTCGTAGGCGTCTACATGCCTGTTGTTGTTAACTTGTCTAACTAATTTTATTGAACTAAAACGTATGAAATAGTTTTGTTGCAAAACATGATGAGCGACTGGTGATTTTTCTGGTTTTTTGGTGTGCTAAGTGTTCCTTATATCTTATTTTAAGAGATGTTTTAGTCTGTTAGTAATATTTTGCATCACGATTCTTAATTTTGATTTCGTAAATTCCAGGCTTTTCGAATTCTCGACTTTGTCCTTTTGATTTCTTAAAAGGTTTTTAGTGTATGACTTGCACCGTCGTACCTAGTTTCTTGAAAATCTTGGGAAATACTTGGGAGATTCCTAATTTAAAAATTATTTTCGTATCTGTCACAATTAACAATAATCAATAAACAACATGGAGAATATGTGGAGATCACCACAGGCTGAAGGTTTACTATAGAAATAAGAAAATAAATATTTCGAAATTAAATCTCGAAACATTTATCCTTCCTCCATGGTAGGTTCTTGTAAATGCCTACCAGAAAATAACTACTTCCCCAGCTAACACCACGCTGGACTTTGAATTAAATCCGACAGACATTTATGTAAGATACCTGACACAAATCATTTGAATAAAAATTGTCAAACGATACTGTCCATTAAACGCGTTAATTTTTACTCAGTTCCTTTTTTTATTATTATTAATTTTTTTTTAGCGAAAAGTCAAAAATTCAACTTTTATATAAAAACTAAGGAGCCCCAGGGCTTTCAGACTTCCAAATCCGGCCTTGTATTTTAGATAAAAAAATACAACTTTCTCAAGATTTTCAAGATGTTAAATTACCTTATCAGCGAAAACATTATTTGATGTATGCATCAAGATTAGCAAGTAATAAATGAACACCAACGGTGTTTTATGTGCAGAACGTCAAAGTTGTTATATCCAAACAATACTTTGATCTATCTTTGACAACAGGACACAGATTGACTTGTTTAATATTTTTCAAACTCTTTCGATAGCCGACTAGATGGATTTCATTATATCAATAGATCGTCTAGTGTACTGCAAGGTTCACATCCAGATTCTCTTTAAGTCATCCTCTTGCCATGGATGCATCTCTGTTCACCAGCTTCCAATTTTGTTGATATTTCTTGTAAGACCCTTTCTTGTAAGACAGGTTAAAAAGTCTGCAAAACAGTAATAATGATTTGATAATCTGGCATGTCAATTCTAACTTCAACTTTACAGGACTAGGTAAACAATTCAGTCAGAATTGAATCTACTTCATTGATTTTTTTGCGGAAAACCCTTTCGTTAATGATCAGTGTTGCGTCACTGCCTAGGGGACAGAGGTCAAGAATTCAATTCCAGTGTGCATGACGTACCATGTAAATCAAAGGGTGAACGCAAATGCAAGCATGTAAAATTTTAATTGCTTACCCGCGGTTGTTGTATCGATCTCCGGAGAAATTAAAAATGTTTTGAGCGGTGACATTCAGAGTTCTCATTAAAAAAATATTAATATATTCGCAAATTTAACATTTCAGTGCCGTAGTGAGTTTCGACGTAGTTTCTTTATTCACCAATATTCCCGTATCAGACACATTGAACATTCTCGAAAAGAAACACAAAATTTCCAAAAACTCCCTCAACCTCATCAGTCACTGTATGTCCAGCACATACTTCCTTTTTCAAGATACTTTCTACAAACAAGTAAAGGGGGCCTTCATGGGTTCTCCTCTTTCACCAGTCCTTGCAAACATTTTCATGGAAGATTTCGTTACCAAGGCTATTGACAGGTTCGACCGCAAACCCTCTTGCTGGTTCAGATACGTAGATGACATTTTTGTCATATGGCCCCACGGCTCCGAAACTCTCCATACTTTCCTTTATCACCTCAACGACCTCCTTCCAAATATAAAATTCGCAATGGAAATTGAAACCAATAACACCCTTCCATTCCTAGATGTCCTCATCATAAAATCCAATAACTCCTTCTCCCACACGGTCTACAGGAAACCAACACACATAAACAGATACCTCAACGCAAACTCCCACCATTATCCAGCACAAACCTACTCCGTCTTGAATTCTCTCATCCATAGATCCATCAACCTCACGGACCACCACAACAAACCACAAGAGCTAGCCCAACTCAAATCAGCTCTCCTTCAAAATGGATTCATAGACCATCAAATTGACAGATCCATCCGTCGTCAACAAACGTCTTCGTCCAGTACCAAAGATCTAAAAGACAACAAAGTTTCCCACAAAGCTTTCCTTTCCTACATTGAAGGTGTAACTGACTAAATTGGCTGAGTTCTCAAAAAACAGGACATAAAAACGATATTCACCGCCAACAATCAAATTTCCACATTGCTTCGTTCTCTCAAGGATAAAATTATCAATGAATTCCAGGGCATATATGAAATTCCATGCTCCGATTGCGATAAAACATATGTAGGCCAGACCAACATACGTGTGACAAGTAGAGTATATGAACATCAGCTTGCTGTCCGAAAGTCAGACCCATTCTCAGCCTTATCAAAACATCATCGAGAGACAGGACACAACATAGACTTTGCGAACACTAAGACCATCGCCACAGGCAAAACACTCCAAGCTCGGATAATTCGCGAGGCCATCGAAATCGAAAAGCGACCTTTCTGCCTGAACAAACGTGATGACGGTCAAAGACTTACCATGACGTCCGGTGATGTATTTCAAACCTTTTTAACTGGTATCTCTTTTTCGCATTGTTCACCATCGCTATTGGAATTATTACACTGGAAAACGTCTACTTTGTTATCACACTCGTTATTACTATTAGTACTTGTACAAGGACGCCACATTTTAAACAAATAACAAAAATTATAAGTACTTATAACCGCGCTATTATCTAAATTCAACAGTAATATCGCGATCAGTTCCTGAACTGAACATGACAGCGATAACATTCCCCGATTTCCCCGATTTCTATTTGTCACACTAACATTACTTCAAATTTAATTTTATTACTCTTCAGCCAATCGTAAAACTCGGTTTGTAAAAATTATCCAATACGAACCGTCAAGTCTTAAGTCCACAGTCAACGTGGATTAGTTTGGATTTCTATGGATTTGTTTTTTTGGCCTTTGAGAGTGCCGTCAATTTTAAATATGCACAATTTCGTTTACTTCGACTATACTTATACGGATATTAACTCAGGATGTATAAACCTCTGAAGAATCTATAGCCATTTGCGTCAGCGAAACGTCAGGAAGAAACTCAAAAAATCCACGGCCTTCGAACCCGAAAAATAATGACTGACACTGATTCTATGTAGTAGTAGTTTCATGAACATTTGCATACCATATTTTGGTAGAGGAGTTCGAGTTTACAAGAACAATTGCTCAATGACCAAATATATTTGAATTATTTTCATTTATCAAATTTATTTTGTAATGATCCTATTGATTGTTAGGGTACATTTGAATTATGGTAATATGAGGCACAGGTAGTTTTTGTTTTGAATATATGCCCACGTTGATGCGTTTTTTTCTAAAAATGTTAGAAATATTTCAATCAGTTATTAAATGTCACTATGATTCCAATTAATATGATGCTTAAAAAGACATAATATGGATATTAAGTTACTTACTAGTTATTACACCTAAAGAATTGTAAAGTAGACTGTTGAGTAAAAATTTCTGTGAAATAAAATGAAAATGATGTATTGATGAGAAAGGAAAAAGAAGAGAGAAAATGTATACCTTCAAGTTAATTTTGAAGAATTTAAACTCGTAGTTAATGCCATCATTATCAAAAAATAATGCTTCAAATGCTCTACTTTTCCCATATTATTCTGATCCTCTTTCTGACCTTTTTAAAACTTTCTAGTAAGGTTTGCGGACAAAACATTATAGTTAGTGTAGTTTTCCCATTTTTTTTGACTAGGCCACCCGATATTATCGTCCCATAATCTATTCAGCAACATCATGATGTGTTATTATGTTATTCCATCAAATTTGCATCATAAATCAAGGAAAACATATGCTAATACCTTCCATATGCTGATGTGGTTTCAGCAGTAATCCGTCAAATTGTGTTTATTTGTAATGTAGAATCGCGCCGCGAAAATAGTACAAAACTGATTTCGACAGAGGCATGTTTATTGAAGTGATTCCAGATTATGCATGATGGATGGAAACGTTACTCTGAATGAAATTCCGTAGTCGAAACTCAATGTTGTCTGGGTTTATGACCTTCCACAATCTGGAAAATAAACGAAGCTAAAACAGTAGAGTATCTGCTGGAGTGTTATGAAGAAAACACTGAAAAGTGTTTAGTGAAGAGTGATAGTGAAGAGTCAAATTTGTCATAATTAGGGAAAAAATGTATTACTAAGTTTTTTTAAATGCTTATCGTTCCGAAAATCACTCATTTTCCGTCCACAAAACACAAATATATTTCGAGAACGGAAAAGCATAGTTTTTTTCAAAGTTAACCATCTTAAGAAAGTCAAACTCATTTATAAAACGTACATTTGCCAACGAAATATGGTTTGGGAAATAATAATTCAACAGCGTCAACTCAAGAAAGTATTACATGAATACTGAATTATACAGAAGATACTTTCCTCTATTCAGTTTGTATTTCAAACATTCGTTGTGGAATAAAAATCAGATATCTTTCACATGAGTTCTACTTTAAATGAATGGTAACAAATTGTACTCAC
>WOGN01002028.1:0-17581 GCA_015342105.1 Leptinotarsa texana
ACATAAAAATATACAGAATGTAAATAGACATTGTTTGTAATACCTTGACTTGAGCGTTGCTGAATAAAGACTGGTTGATTTGAGGAGATAAAAAAATCGATTGTATGTGCACCTCCATCAATTAAACTGTTAGTTGAGTAGAAACTACAAAACTTGACGAAACAGTTTAGTCGATGCAACAGTTGTATGTATGCGCCCGCCCTTATTCATTGATATAATATTTTTTGAACTAATGAGTTACAAGAAAATGGAAAATTAATATGTGTCTGCCTTTTGTCGCTGGATATCTTTGAAAAAGATATTGCAAGACAAGAATTTATTCATTTTCCGACATTTCTTGGATATGAAAGCCATTTGAAGTTGAAGTAGCGGCAGAAACGACAGCTGTGGCTGCCAAGTTATTCAATTTCTCAAAGCCATCACTTCAAATAAAGATAATTGATTTACAATTTTATAAATGGTATCCACTGAATAATTTAGGACCAAGAATGTCCCAGAAAAATATGAAAATTGCAAGAAACATTTTCTCAAACATGAGTTTTTTTGAAAAAGAAATATCGTTCGAGATTAACAGACGCCCGCTTGAAAGACATACTTCGAATTTGCTGTTCCTCTCAAGAACCAAACTATAAAAAACTGGCTCAAGACCGTCGGTATAGTTTCTCACATTAGTTTTAGGCCTTGCGTTTTATAATTCAGAATTTGATTTGAAACCAAAATAATACATAGGTAACACTTAACTAGTCAAGAGAAGGGGTCTGATTCTGCTCCATGACGCCCGTTCGCATATTTCACAAAAGACCGTCCGAAAATTAAACGAATTCATCTTCGAAGTTCTCCATACTCTCCAAACCTTTCGCCAACCGACTAACATATTTTCAAGCACTTCGATAACTTGCTCACCGGTGGAACCTTCGCCTATCAGAACCACACTTTCTACACTTATCCATCTACAGATGGAGAAATTGAAAGTCAAAAAGCATTTTTCACAAAAATGTATATTTCCTGAAAAATATTCGCTTTCAATTTGAGGTACCTATAAAGGATTTATGATAAATCCTGCACAGATACCCATCCAAAATACCAAAGGCTTCTTCAACAATACATACAAGGTGCGGAAATTGCTGGTTTAAACAATTTAATTCATCAATGGAAACTCATCACCAAGATCTACAAGGTGATTAGACACTCTTGAATTTTGAATACATTTCTTTCAGTTCCAACTTTTGCTATTTCAGTTATTTACACGAGAAGCTGTTTGCAAATGTTTTGTCGTTATGATTCTGAAATTTGCCACCGATGCTTATCTAGAAGGTTATTTATAAGCCACAGCATCCTTAATTGTTTGGCATATACAAGTGGGTGTATCGTGAGAACGTTCGAGATGTTTTTGCGGAAAATGGTAACAATCGTTCGTGAAATACTGGAGTTGTTTTTAAACACACAGCCAAAATAATTTCAAACACAAAACGGTGAACGATGCCAAACCTTCTCGAGTGATGTAAATAGTTAAATGGAAATTATGTTAACGTCTTATTTCTTCTCTCAACTTCATTGCTCGATTTCACGATGTACTACAAACAGTCGGTATTTATACTGTTTTCATGCTATTTCAGTTGATGCGATAAACATATAGGTAGCTGAACCCGTTTCCTGATACCTTTATGGAAAAACAGTGGGAGATATGTTACAATAATAATGGCTTACTCGCAATAATTGATAATAATAATATATTTCATTCGCACTACACCTCAATATTTTCTAATTTAAGTTTTATAAGCTTTGTCAACAATATAATTTTTGTCACCTCCGTAATCCTTTGTTTTATATTGCCATAAATACTCGATTTAAATCTGACTAGATTTTCATATTTCAGGACTTAATTAGCAGATAACCAATTCAGAAGCCTTAGATGGAACAAATTGGGTTTTTTATCGACATAAACGTTTAACAAAGATTACGCAGTTGTTTTTTCAATGGAAATAATTGAATAGATATTTGATACAATAAACAAGATGTATGGATCTTTTTACTTCTGAATTATTGACCGAATTCATATCTGTCATATTACACAAATACAATTAAATCATACGGCACAAATAGTAGGTATCTGAATGAGTATATTTTCATGATTTGATAGATCAAAGTACACACTTATAAATACGTGGGCCAGAAATATAGACGAGGGCGATCCACTAGTGCAAATCACTCAGCTACCTAGCTGAACTTAGAATTAGTAACAACGCTATTGAATACTTCAGCTGAGGTACCAGGAACATGTGCGTTTATAATTTTAAATATTTTTTCAGTTGTTCTTAATACGTTTTATTGATTCATGTAATAATTGTGCCTTTTATTGTTTTATTTTAAAGTAGATCTTGAACATTACTATCATTAATATCTTTCGTAGCTTTTTCCTGAAGATCTTAATAAATTTTATCGAAAAATTTGAAGAAACTGTGTTATAAGAGTGCACTGACAAGATGAGAATGTCAAAAACGAACGTATGTGGGATATAACACTTTAGCAATAAAGAAAGGTTAATGCAGCTGAGCTTTCCTAAATTATATACGTATACATCCAATTCAGCAAAAGTAAACATCAGTTGATGCTGTAAAATTTTGCTATTAAATGATACCGATTCGAAGATCAAATAGAAATCTGTAGAAAATTAGCCAAGAGTAGATAAGTTATGAGAATATTCAAAAAAGTAGAATCCCATTACAGCCTACTATGATCTAGTATCTAGTGCATTGATTCCTACTGTATGGAGTTCTTGCAAGGGTTTCAAACTCAGCTGCCAAAGTTATTTTTGTACGACGAAAAAAACTTTTGAAAGTTATGAATTATACCTACAAAAATATCAATGAATATACTATTCATTCACACAAAGTTGTTACCAAGAAGAAGGTGACAAAGATATGTTACTTCAAGCAAACAAGTAAAGCAATCAGAACTATCTTCCCATAAAAAGCTTAATCTGTATTGTTTTTTATTACGTATTGTATTATGCTTCTAATCTATTTGTATTATGTTCGCAGTGTTTATTTTCAATATTGTAAAATTTTAGCGTGCCCGCATTCCTGCTACGAAAATATTTAGCATATATCTAAGTGTAAACTCAACTTCACTCATAGGTTAAAAAAAGCTATTGTTATTGCGGACATTCTCAAACGTATACAATAAACTCAAATAATCAACAATGTTAACCCCTATACACCACTGTAGGACATAACGAATGGTTCTCAAAGACTTTATTACCTGTATTTCGTTTACTTGTGATAACGTGGGTACGCTAATCGGAAAACCGGCGAATATACTAAGTCGATTAGGTCATTCAGCAGGTTACATCCGCAAGGGTTATGCTTATGAATTTCCAAGGATTCCAAATAATTGAGTTTCCAACCCCTTCAAATTTGGTAAATTGTGGTTGCATTCCAAGGAATGGTTTGAAAACGTCGATTCATTTTTACCTAATCTGAAGGAGCATTCATGTTCATCATAGCGTTTTGATAAATTTCGGCAACATTTTGTCCCACATAAACAATATTACACTCCGGCTGAGAAAAAGTGGATAAGATGGAGAAATCTGGAAATCTCCTTCAGACTAGGTAAAAATGATTCGACGACCATTCCTTGGAATGCAACCACAAGTTCCCGAATCTAAACGATTCGGAAATTTTGCACTATGCAAGCAAGGGTTGGAAACTCAAGGATTTTGAATTATTGGGAATCCATAAAAAAATCTGTTTAAAATCTGTTTTTCCGTTAATCAGCTGTCGCCCCCATACGAACGACAACTCTCAGACGTTGAGAAACTTGTGCAAGCTAATGACTAACGAGGTCTTACCTTTTAACGTGTGATTCCTAACACGGTTTTACAATCATTCCAGCTTCAACCAGATACATTCTCTCGAGAAAAATATCTGGTCGAGGCGGGAATCGAACCCACGGCCTTCCAATCGTGAGTCGGGCGCACTACCACCGCGGCCATTTAGCAGGTTACATCCGCAATGCATGAGCATGCATGAGCAAATCAACCTAGTCTATTTGTTGGTTTCCAGAATAGCATACCCACGTTATCACAGGTGAACAAAATTCAGGTAATAAAGTCATTGAGGACCATCTGTTATTACATACAGTGGTATATATGGGTTAATATTGTTAATTATTTTAGTTCATTCTATACGTATGAAAATGTCCTTATAGGACGAAACTGCAGTAAAGTTAGTTATGAATACAAGTGGTAAAAAACGTAAAGAGTTTTATTTCTCATTTTTCATGACACAAAAATTATATCTAGGAATGTTTGTGTTTTTTACTATCCAACTCACTTACACTTACAAAGAAGCGATTTCACGAATACTAGTTTCTTTCGATTGGGTTTGGAATATGCACTACTTATTATGATAAGATTCTTTTAATTTTTCTCAGAAAGCATTCATTCAATGCTTGATAGCAAATCAGTCAACGATTGATTATACATTCAATTCATTTATTAACATAATTTCGAGACACGAACAGGATAATCCCCACATCTGTATCTGTAATTATACACAAAAATGTCACAGCTTAAATAATATTTAATTTAGATACATCTACAACTACAAAAAAAAACAACTCTTGGTATCTCGAGAAAAGAAGACCTAGGTAGAAATACATAAATACTGTTATTCAAAAATATATCTATTATAAGATACACTATCTATCTATCATAAGATACATAATCCATATTTTGCTAACCTTATATTCGTTTTAGTCACTTCATTTTTACTGACATAATACAGACATTCATATATGAAGCAAAATCACAGAGTTAATATACGGACATTTTTCAAAAGAGCTTTACAATGATCCTCGTGTTTAGCATGTGCCATAACATTCACGATATTTTTAATTTAAATATTATATCTAGACGACAAGATGAACCCCATACTATTGGTGCATATGTCATTATGCTGTGATAAATGGCGAAATAAACTACTATACTCTTAAACAATCCTTTTTTAAATTGTGTTTATATGCATTTTAATATCCTAAATGATATTAGGTATATATCCTAATGGGACAAAAAAATGTCTATTCAATTCCGACTAATAAATTACCAGTTTCAAATAAAGTGTAATATAATATGAAACTACAGTTTTTTCTTCTGAAAATGAAATTGTTTGTCCTAGTACTAGTTTGCATTCTGAAAATGCAGATACGAAACTTATTTTGGACTCTTGGTTGTATGTAGAAATATATTGAGGATTCCAAACACGGCACTTCTAAAAGTGCTTTTCGATATATTATTACTTAAAGATTTGACTAGGGAGAACTGTTCATATTTCATGGTACATCCAGGAAACTCAGAGCAAGAATCTGGCAAGAATTTAAAGTGATAATTTCGACATAATCATAAAATCTCCAATTTTATCTAGCTTCTTCAAGTTATCATCTTCTAAAAACTGGTGAATAGTTCACGGCATTGAAATTTCGTGGGAAAGTGATATAGCTACATTTTAAATGACTTTGAAACAGTCCATGGTCTTCATAAAAGGTAACTGAATTATCCAAACGTTTCTTTACTGTTGCAATCTCTACACCATGCGGTTTTTTGAAATACTTTCAGGTCATTAGTATAAGCATATATTTATATTATTGATGAAGATGGTGCAATTCAATATATTTCGAAACAAAAAACACCGAAACAGTGATAAACACCTACCATTTTTTCAGCACAATGACAATCAAATCAGCTGTTTTGGAAAAAGGAACCTGTGCAAAATAATCAGTTTGACCTACTTCAGCCAAGAGATATACCGCAACACAGCATCACAACACCAAGGTAAGCAACAGAAAAAAAAGCTTCTTACCATTTCGTAGGCGTACTTTTCCGGCGAAGTGGCAATTGGAGGGTTGTCAAAGTAGTTGATTTCGGTAAAACGGTTGACAATCAATGTACTCGGGGCGGTCAGATGATGATTATTGTACATGTGCGGGGCACATTGGCCGCAAGGACAGGGCACAGGAGCAGGAGCGTATGCCGGAGGGATCTCGGGACAAGGTACGACAGGACACAGGGGTACTACGTAGGGATATTGGCCGGGAGCGTTAAAAAAGTACGTCGTGATTGATTGAATCGCGGAGCGCGACAGATAAACGTCTACACGAATCTAAAAAAGTGCTGAGAAGAATATTTTTAAGCTTTTCCACCGCGCGTTGGATTGTCTTTCGAAAGATTGTCTTCTAGAGATTATTGGAATTTTTGGTATGCTTTGCTATATTGCACGATTGTCTCCGTAAAGTTAATGATTATCAATTATACTTACAGCCTAGCAATAAATATCAATTATTTTGATTGTAATAAATATATAACTGAGAGATATAAACTTTGATTTTACGTAAAATATATTATATTCCTTAACATTAAGTACTTAAACCAACAGATATGTTTTTCACACGAATTACTCTAAAATTACACTACTAATTCAAATAAATAGCTTTAAGAAATACGCTAATACTGAACAATTTTTTTGCACACAACCCTTTATTGGTCAAGGAGAAACGGAGATTGTCAAGATATGTTTTTAATTGAAACTTGTAGGTACGTGTGCCTTTCAAAGATAGTACTGCTTCCGGATTATATATACACAAAGTATATGATTGTCCACTAAGGATATTGACTTTTCGAGTGACTGGGGCACAAACTTATATTGCACTGGGCCCTTTTATTACTTTCTTTTAGCCTAAATAGGACGGTCTGAAACGGTCAACGTAGTTGACAAAACTATAGTCTAAACACTTATTACCTTATGTTAACACTTATGATGATTGTCGGTAAATTCTTGGACAAGACTCGACACGTCTTTGCCTTAAAAACGTCGGAACGAAAAAATTTTGTACTCAAAAAGGAACGTTTCACACAGATACGGGTGCGATATTTTACAAGTATATGTATTACTATTTTTTGCGGTGATGCGTAGGGTAAACCGTGCTGAACACACTGAGAGAAGAAAAAAGACGACAGGCAAAGGCGATATCAGTGAGAGAAGTGTCACACGACCGGTAATGGAGAGATTCTTGGACTTGGGTTAAAAGTGGTGAGTATAAGTTCGTAGGAAGTGTTAGACTGTAGAAATTAGACCGCCGCACACTAAGCGAATTGGGCCCGGACTGTGGCAGAGACTACGAACTCCGCTTTCCGGTAGTGGAGCGAGCCACGCGCGCGCACGCGTACCACGCTGGCTTTTGCCCCTATCACCCCCACCAAGACGACCGTCAATACAACCTGATGCATGCGGGCATGCGACGTTGCCAAACGAACTTATTCGAATGCCAATGTACTACGATTCACGTTCAGGTGATAATTCTGGGTGTTAGTACAGTGAAATTAGTTCTAAAATTAGTAGAACCGCAGTACATGGATTGAAGCCCGCATGCTTCATGCAGTCCTAAACAAACTGAAGTGCTTCCCATCAAGACTAACAAAAAACGATAGTTATAACTCACAAGGTCTCATGATTTTACATGTAGACAGGAAGTTTTATCTTCAGAAAAATGTGAAAAATTTTAGAATGATATCGACAGTGGTTGTAGTTGTTCGAATGAAAAGAGTGATAATCATAAAGTGGGAATTTTATTGATGAATTTCATCGACGAATGATTAAGAAGCATATACAGGTAATGTTGTGGTGGGGATGATACTGATATTTCATTGATTAAAGGCTAAAATAAATATTAGGGTGTGCGTATCTGTGCCACAAATGTTACTGTGAGCCCAATCAGTTTCACATACCTTCGAGATACCAGGAGCTCTCTTATCCTAAAAAGCTTTGTCACGACAATTCGGGACTATGGTACGATGGACCTTCTTTTCCTACCTACTTGTGGGACCTTTTATGGATATAAAGAAACCTCATATTATATATGATAGAATTTGCCGATACTTGATGAAAATCCATAACAAACATATTCACAGTTTTTCACTAAACAGTTTTACAAAAATACGTGTTTCATCATACAATGCCTTCTTTGGGCATGGCTTTACTAGGTAATCCAACCCTGAGTCTACAGGATATTCTCAGTTTTTAAACTCTTGATTTTGGTAATAAAGCTAGGAGACTGGGAAGCAACTTATCACCTCCTCAAGAGAATAGTATATTATGAATCTGCTTCGAGCCAAATTCTTGAGAAGCAGAAGTAGAGTCTGCATTATGAGAAGAAACAAAGTGAAAAGAAATATGATTGTCGTCGGTATTATATTTTGCCATAATCTGATTATTTTTCGTATTCAAGACTCATTTATACTGATACTACTCAAGTAACACTTCATTATGAGATTTCCACCGAACAGTTTACAAAATATTCGTTTTACAATAGCTTTCAATATTAACTGACAATTTCTATACCATACTTTTATAAAATAAGATCTACCCTAATTATAAATTGCATAGTTACAAAACGAATTTGATGAATAGAAATTATTTAAATTTATTTTGTCACTGAGCAATAGTTTCGAATTCCTCAATCTACTTATTCATAAGCATATCACAAAATTGAGCTTCGAACCTTCCTCTTCCAAATGCAATAACTTCATAACAAAGGTTGAATTCATGCTCCGCTGTCAAAAGAAGGTTTGTGAATGTTGAATTATCAATTTAACTTAAAAACATTATTTTATAGTTTTGGGGAACGTTTTCCCAGTTTGACCAATAAACATTTTAGGACAAGAACCACAAGTCTGATCTACCCAATACTAAAATGTTGCCTTTAATTTTTTCAATACTCTCCAATTTTTTGTTCTGTAAGCTCCATCCAAACTTTTGTTTTTCAAAAAACCTGCCGCAATTTTGTATTCATATGTTAAATGTTATAATTAATTTTCATCATATATTCACCAGTTTTATGACAACTTATAGTAATTAATTACTAATTATTAATTCTATAAAAAAGAGAAATCAGAAATAAGTACTTACTATACAATTGGTTGACCAATGACGATTATTTCTAGGTAGGTAAAATAATTTTAGGGACAATAAGAGGTTAGGAACATTTTACTAATGGTACCTAAATGGAACATTTACCAATACTTTGAATTATTCGAAAATAATAAACTTTCGAAATCGATTGAGCAGTTTTTGAGTTCATTCATTTCAAAGAAATAGAGTCACTCAGTCCAGGAATACATACAAAAGTTGTTTTTTCTCTTCATAATATTAATTTTGATATATATTAGTTAAGACAATCTCAACAAATTCGAATCTCAAGAATTTCCGGTATACATAGAAGATATACAAGAAATTATTTTTCTCAGCATCGAACAGTAACTAAAATATGAAAGCTGACGAACTGGCCATATGGAAAAACAAAACAATCCAAAAAATGTCTCATTGCTATTTTCCACGAAAGCTCGTCCTGCAACACTCCGAGTAACACATCCATCTTTGGACATATGGCAACGCCGCGTACACCGTGCACAGGTAGACAAGGTGGAAGAAGCGGCGCGTGAAACAGAAGAGAACGCTGATGCATGGCCAACTAGTTGCTCCAAATGCTGTTTCGGCATGTACGGGAGGTAGAACATCAGGCGCCGCCCCTGATTTGGACGGACACGCGCGCGTTTTTGTTTTGCATGGGGCCACACCGCTCGCGCCACCAGTGATCTTTTTTTGCGTCCCGTTTTCGGACCAGATTACTACACAGGTAATTTTTGATAAGGTCTTCGACATGCGGACTAGTTAGGATGTGTCATAGGGAGAAGAGGGGGTGTGGTTCCGCGTTTTGAGTCATTTCAATAATGAATTATCTGTCGATACATTTACAGTACTAGATTTTTTTGTGAATATGTGCCGGAAGTACACTATAGACTCAAAACATATAACAAACATGCCGGTCATTACAACTTGGAAGAGAAAAAGAGGTAGGACTGATATAATTTGTTGACTAGAATACCTAGCGGTGTCGATGTTGAGATTGTTAAACAAATGTGTTTGTGTTTCTTGGGAACAGTATGTCTGTCTCAGCGACTCATTTGCGTTTTTCCTTCCATCTTTTCATGACATCCATTCCAAAAATCTTGTTTCATGCATAGGTCCCTTGTTGGATATTGTCATATTCTACTGGAAATAATTTGAATTGAAAATAAATTTCTTACATAGTCTGCAGCTAAGGTCTTCGTTATGCAGCCCTATTTTGTTCGATTCCTGATATGTGGAAGAAATTTTTCAGTACTACAGTTCTTTCATCAGACTATTCTTCTTCAAGTGTGCCCGTTCCAAATTGAAAAGCGATTTCGCCAGTTGTATCGCTAACAGCATATGCAGGAATTTCTTCTGTGAAGAATGCTGTACTGACATCTGTCTGATATAAGCAATCCCTTCGTGGTATTAGCGAAGGGAGTATTTGTTTTCTGATAAGTGTCAGTCCATTAACCCACAGTGTAGAGTCTAGGTGAATTGGCACTGGCCTGAACGAATTGTCCTTTTAAATCATTTGATACCATAGATTTTGGTAAACCACAGATGATTCAAGGCCTTATATGGAGATGATGAACCGTATCATCATCACCTATTTCGTTTTTATTTTCAAGTATTCAGGTTATCAGTAAATGGTCAATCAATTCTAATCTGACAGTCTCTTCAGTTTTTCACGACATTGACAGATCGGTTTTGATGTCACTCTTGAGATGAATGATGAAGTGTCGCTAAATCAACTGAACGTTAAAAAACGATAGAACCGGAACCTCTTGTGAATAATAAATCCAAAACAAGCACTTTTACCAATCATAATTCTGTCTGTTTTTGTCAAATTCTCTTTTAGGTATTTTTCAGTGTGCCGTGGTTAACGGAATGTTTTCGATGTCACTTGTCATCAATTCCTCGACTTTCTTGAAAATTTTGCCGTTCTCAGTACCTTCAGTACCCCAACTCTTACAATTACTCTAAGCAAAAAAGTAGAATGGCAACTATTTTCATTATTCATCACTACTGAAACTTATAGTTGCACTTTCAACAGAACAAAATTATATCTAGACAACTAATGCATGTTGTGAGAATGTCTGCACTTACTGTTGGAGGTTGAAAATTTACCCACGTCCATTTTTCCAATTACTATAAAAGACATACTTGTATACCAAATACTCCATGAGCTATATAAAAATGAATGCTTGTTGGTTGGTTGGTTGGTAAGTGATAAACTTCTACATCGCTCTATCGTGATGAAACTTGACATGAATAAATAATCTTTCATAGAGAAGGTTTTTAGGCTATACGTTTTTCTATAACTCGCCACTAGATGGCGTTGCAGAACAATTTTTCGAAAGCACTGTTCTATAAAGTTGCGCACGCCTAAGTTCGTTGATTATGGTTCTGTCAAAACATTGGAACACCAGCGATACAGCAACATAGTACTAATACTTTATAAAGGTTACCTGCGTATCACCGATCTTGATTCAATGGATATATAGGAACAAATTCTGATAGAAACATCGGCAAATGAAACAAATATATCATTTTCAGATAATACAATAACTTGCACTCCATTAGGATGTAGGTATAGATCCCTGTAGAACACCAATGTTGACGGTAAATTTGACTGAGGAAGAACCATTCATAGCAATTTGCCTTAATCTAAGAGAAATCTGCAAAAACGTTAAGAATAATCTGACAAGCTACGAGGTTTGGTAAAATTTTCACAATAAAATGTTACTGAAGACATGCCTGACAAAGTATTGTATAGCGAAACCTGTTTTGCAATTTTGTATACAATAGCATCTCCAGACGTGTCTTCAGGCGCGTATAGAATGTCTGAAGAAGCTATTGTATAGCGAAACACGTGTTGGGTTTTTATAAAACAGTTTAGTGAAAATCTCAAAATAAAGTGTTCCTTGAATTTGAAAACTATATTTATCATCCTTTGAAATGCTGAAAAATTCCAAATATATCGTGTATATAAAGTTCAATACGTTAAAAATTATTCCCTACACTAATGTCACATCTCGGGTTCAGTCCAAATGATTAGTTCCAAATATCCAAACAAGATTAACATGAAAACTATTGAACTAGTTGAATATGTTGTATATTTATTCATAGATAGCGTAAAAAGAGTCTACTTGAAACTACCGACACTCATCAAAATAGCTTACTGTTTTTTTAGATATAAAATCGGCAAGTAACGCTTTTCCGTGAAATTTGGGCTAGACAGTTTACAAAACCGCAACACGTGTTTTATTGCGAAACACGTGTTGCGGTTCAAACAGTTTGAAAAAGCTTGATAAAGCTATTGTATAGCGAAACAAGTGTTGCGGTTTTGTGAACTATCTGGTGTGAATCTCACAATAAAGTTTTACTTGAATAAGTTATGGATTTTCATGAAATGTCTGCTATTCCATCACGAATATTTATACATTATTTGTATCTAAACGTGGAATTTATTGTTTAGAAAAATAAGAGCATGACAATTTATGCTTTGTGAAGCTTTTCGAGCTGATGTTAAATAAATGTATTTCGTATCCAAACCAAGATCATTGACTGAATGATTACGAAATATCCAGACATACTTGCTTTAATAATCAAAGTTGCTACCAATAATGACTAACGACTTCCTCTATATCGAACAAAAAAGTTGATCTTGTTCCAAGCCGGCGTTTTTATAATCATCCTGTATCGAGTTCGTTAGCAGCCCGATCTTAGACTCTAAGCCGTCTCATTAGTTAAAAATCATCGCTACATTCTCAACTGGCAATTAACATTGTCTCGTATACCAACAGACGTAATTTTTTACGTCTGTTGACCTCAGCCGTATTGTTTTTAATATCGCGTTCTCTTGCATAATCTACTACGACTTCCGACTCAATAATATCAGAATTGCTAATGAAGTTTCTACTGTATACGAAGAATTTTTATGGAGAATAAGTTTATTTCCACCTTTTTCTTTCAGGATTCTGATCTGTAATGGATGATGACGATCTGATTCTTACCGGTACCACAATGGTGGATTGCTGAAAGAATTGTTACCAACCTGAAACAAAAAAAAAGTAAATGTTAATAAAAAGTGGTGTAGACATGTTGAATTACATGTGATTAGCACAAAAAGTGTCAGTAAATCGAATCAGATGTATTTCATATTGTTCTCAAATAGTTATGATTACAAGAATAATTTGTTCAGTAAACAAGGCAGGGTTGTACGTGCCCATTCGAAAAATGGACATCTTTTGATATGGTGGATCATATTCCTTTATAAAACGAATCGGTTTCATACTTATTGTTCTAGCAGTTTTTAAAACTTTGAAAAAAGAACCAAAGATTTATGGTGGCTCAAATGAAACCAGTACACGAAAAACACGAATTGAAGGGAATTGGATAACATTCAAACTCTTCAAACTGAAAGCGGGGCATTTTCAGGAAAGATTAGAAGCTAATAATATTACAATAAAATATCACAAAAATATGTAGATTATGAAAAGATGTTACTTTCAGATATAAAATGGAAGATAAAGCCCTCCCCAAACGACTTTTTTCCCATTAACACGTAAGAAAATATACCTTCGAAACAGTTACTTAAATATAAAAATAATATAAGAAAATCCCTTTATCCTATTCACTTTGTACTCAAAACATGCGTTATGAAATCGAATCAAATATCATCTATAGGAACGCTATATAACGAATTAAAATATATAAAATATAGGTTGCTCCATTTAAAAAAAATATAATTTAGTAAAATATTTTGAAAACGCCACTGACATTTTTTTTGTTTTCGTATGTGATAAACTTATTTACTTTTTGTCCATTTTAGAAATAGAAAAGTTAATGTAAATTTTCTGTTTCATACATTACGGAAATTGAATAAAACGTGTTGAGACGGATTTCCACCAAACGTACTCGCTTGACTAGTTTCGTTTTCAAAAACAGATGCAGAAATCATTGTAGAAGACGACTAGATTATGAAACTGATAAAATTATAGCTGATTTGATAAATGATGACATAGGAATGAATGGAGAACTGAGATCATCCTTTCATACTTTTCTAAGAATGTCTAGTCACGAATTTAAGAACTTGTTAAATGTACTGGGACTAGTGGGGCTAATTATAATCATTACTTTTCTTTCATACTTTATTCGAAGCGTTCCATAAGTCTGGGTGATCTCTGGGGTTGAAGAATGCAACAATAAAATTGTTGCATTCTTCAACTGCCTTCGTTGCTTTTTCTCGCGGGTGTTCTGCAAAGGAAAATTGAATCTCATTTTTGTTTGAAATAAACACTATAACAAATCAATAAAAATAGTCTGCCTAGTGCCAATAATCGAAATTTATACACACCACCACAGATTGAAACTTTAAATAAAGTAATAATATCGCTGACCGGTTTCACATAGCTAACTCAATCTCAAAATACAGACAAAACACAGAAACCTTTTCATACTTTCGCGTGCCGACGGCGACGGGACATTTCATTGTTGACAAAAACAGTCGCCTGCGATACAAAGTCTTCAAATTGTTTCTTACTTTGACAACTCAAGTTTTTGTTTTGTCGAAATTGCAGTTGCAATGTGTTACCAAATTTCCTCTGGTAGAAACAGCATTGAAATACTTTGTGGCCATGATAAGGTGAGCCAGCATGGAAAAATCGGCAACCGAACAAAGTTTCTTAACATATACAGTCAGTGGGCATACTTGAAGACTGGCCATAAATCAAATCATCTAGAAGATCAATTATCTTTTAGATAATTGCATTTATAGCCACAGTCTTCAAGTATGCCTACTGACTACATGTGAAAAGTTTTCTTTCCTTATACGAGGAATTGGGAAAATTTCGGATATACGTTTAGTTACCTCGTTCACAGGCAGATGGGGCGATGACAAATCTGTTTGTTGTCCGTTTGTTGATTATTCTTCTTATTAATATTTCAATTTTTTTTTGTTTGGTTGTTGCTTGTAAGTTATTTCTTTGTAATTTTTTGTTTAATAAAATTGTTATTTTCGGTTAATCTTTTCAATTTTTTTTCAGGGTTGTCAAATCGATTTATATTATATTAGACAATGGAAATAAACAATGGAAATAAACAATTCTCGATGACAAATAGTAATCATATCCATTTCAAACTAATATTTCATACATTAGACGAAACAGATTAACTAGATATCTTATCAAGTTATATAAAAGGACGCTAACAACCTCAAAACACCATCAATCAATGTTTTTCTTGATCTCTGCTACTTCTCTCAAATACATTACCTGGCGAATGTAACAGGAAAACTTCGAAGAAGTCTCACATCAGAGAAAAACCCAATTTATTTCTTAAAAACAGCAAGCTTCGTCCTCTGGAGATATAAAAGCCCCAGCATAGATTATCCTTATTAAGCATTTGACGCACAGACGTAAGTTAGGACCTTTCCTATAGGGATTCCAAAGGAAAATATATGGAAAGTGCGTAAAATTGAGCGAAATCTCTTAAATTTACCTTTGCGAATAGCAGGAATGGAAAATTGGGGCAAAATTTTTACGACGTAGTCGCGAAGACTCGGGTTTTTAAATTAGAATCGTAGTTGGACCGCCTCAAGTTTTTGTATTCCATTTCAAAGACATTCCCAGATGATTAACCAGCTTGATATTTCGATTGAGTTTCAAAAAGAAACGTTTGAGGAACATACAATGGACTATATCATTTCAATTAGAATGTATCTTTGTTTGAAAAATATCACTGCATTGAAAGTACACAATCAATAAAGCATATGTGTCAAGTGTCAAGACGCTGCGTTGTTTAGTATTTGTTTGGCAGTCATCAATAGCGAATGTTTTCGGTGAATTTGTGGGAATGGAAAAAATTAGTGGTACAATACTTTTATTTGAGAGGCCTCCGCTCAACTAATACGAAAGCTAAACTGGATTCTACTCTGTGTGAGTCTACTCCATCGTTAACAACAGTCAAATATTGGGCAGCAGAGTTTAAACGAGGCTGTACGAGCTGCAAGACGAGCATTACAGTGGTCGACCAAATGTGGTGACAACTCCAGAAACGGTAAAGAAAACCTACAAAGTGGTACTGAATGATCATCGACTGACAGTACGAGAGCTGGCAGACTTAGTAGGCATATCAAAAAGTTCGGTACATTTTATATTATCAGAAAATTTGGAAATGAAAAAGCTGTGTGCAAGGTGGGTGCCGCGTTTCAATTGAGTGTTTAGCGAAGTTTCACAGCAATATAGCAGAATTTGGTGCGTAGTTTCATAACCATCACATTACACCCGAGACAGAAAAACAAACAAAACAGTGTACTCAAAAGAGTGAACCGGTTCCAAGGAAGGTGAAGACCATTTCATCTGCAGGCAAGGCCTTGTCATCGGTTTTTTGAATGCGCGAGGGATATATTTTCATTGACATCAAAAGGGAAAATTACCAATGACGAGTATTATGCAAACTTATTGCAACGTTTGAGTGAAGAAATCAAGCAAAAACGGCTGCATTTTGCTAAGTAAGAAGTGTTGTTTCATTAATACAATGCACCAGCTTACGAATCAATTATCGCAATGACCAAAATTAACGAATTAAAGTTTCAATTGCTACGTCATGCAAGCTATTAGCCAGATTTAGCCCACTCGAATTACTTACCGTTCCTAAACTGAAATAAAATGGCTCTGTGAGCAAAGATTTTTCAACGGCGAGTGATTTCGGCAGTTAATGGCTACTTCGAAATAAAAACGGCATCGAACTTATTGAACAACGCTGAAAAAAGTGTATAGAGCTGCAAGGAGACTATGTTAAAAAAATAAAAAAAATTTCAAAATTTTTGTGTTTTCTTTGTTGGGTCAGATACTTCTGGGACTACCCTTGTGAACTAATTCCACGAAATTGGACCCGATACGTAGATGATGTATTCGCGACACAAAGAAATCTAAGGTAAGACTTTCGACTCTCAATTACAGATCCTCAATTTTTAAGTTTCCATATAAAATTTTAAACTACGAGAAGCTACCATTTTTGGATATCTTAGTGATTTAAAGTAATCAGATATCGATATCCACGAAAAAATAACAATATTTTGGTTCTACTCTCCTCCCTTTGTTTACTAAATCTCTAAAAAGTGGTCTACAACTAACTAGAGTTAGAATAATAATGTGATCATTAGTCACAACAATAAATCAAATATTTTCGATACCGCTAGCACACATAAAAAACAAATTATGAGTATTTATGGAAACAATAGCTGTTTTGATGGATGTAGCCCTTACTACGTCGTAGGAAATTAAAATGAAGAAAAGAGAAATGAAACTTACCACTTTTATTTGTATCTAACGTTACTGTAGTTTCGTCCTATAAAGAGAAATGAATTTTTCTGTTTTTTACCACTTTTATTTGTAACTAACGTTACTGCAGTTTCGTCCAACTGGACATTTTTAAACTTATAAAGAGAAATGAAACTTTCTATGTTTTTTACCACTTTTATTTGTACCTAACGTTACTGCAGTTTCGTCCAAATGGACATTTTTAAACTTATAAAGAGAAATGAAACTTTCTATGTTTTTACCACTTTTATTTGTAACTAACGTTACTGCAGTTTCGTCCTATATGGACATTCTCAAACTTATACAATAAAC
>WOGN01002029.1:0-17571 GCA_015342105.1 Leptinotarsa texana
GTTTTGGCGTTTTTTCTTTCAATCAGTAGTTTTCGATAAATCCGTGGTGGGAAGTTTTCAAATGAACACCCTGTATAATACCCCTGCAACTGTTCATTCGCTAATAACTGTGGAGTTTTATGCAACTTCAAATTGAGCAAATAAAAACAGGTCTGAACCAGGTCTATCCAGTTTCAAAGAACGATACTAATCATTATGTAAGTAATAATATCCTACTTTTCATAAAAAACCAAAAATGGTTACTAAGTCTAAATAATGAATAATTATTTGAAAAAAATAGAATTGAAACTTTCTATGTTTTTTACCACATTTTATTTGTTACTAAAGTTTCAATTCTCTCTTCTTCATTATAATTTCCTACCACGTACTAATGGCTACATCCATCAATTCAATAATGATTTGGATAAACTCATTAATAACGGTAAAGATAAAACTGCAGTGTCGAAAAGATTCGGAGTATACAAGTTGACTTGTGGTCCTTGTCCAAACCGGTAAAACTTTTTTCAAAAGAATATGAGAGCTTGGAAGTATCTTTTTGAATGGAGAGATCAATTCAACATTTGCGAATCAGCTCTGGACAGAGGGGCACGAGTTCAATTACGATTATGACGTATTGCATTTGAAAGAGAAAAGTTCAAAATTAAACCTTTTGGAATGTTCAGGTATCAATATGTGGTAATTCAGGTTTATTGCTCAATGATCAGATAGTTAGTTGGCAACGAGGAAATTAGTGATTAGGACAGATCTCAAAAGTAGGTGAGGTGATGATTCAGGGAAAATTGAATTCATTATTTTCCAATTTTATGAGTTGTTTCTAGGTAGGTGAATATTTTAGGTTATCATGTAGAAATTTGTCAGGTTGTAATTCCATAGTGATTCTTGTTATCATGGAAGCAAATTTGAACAGTATTATGACGCACAAAGATGGTATTGTATAGTGAAACACGTGTTGGTGTTTTGTGAACTCTTAAGTAGAGATGTCACCTCAAAGAATGTTTTTGAATTCAACTTTTCTGCCATGTTTCTCAATGGAGTCCTTTGAGAATTCACAGGAAAGTCCAAGCTCAAAAATAAACCAGCTGTCTTCTGGATATCATTTAGGATGGTCTCTCATCAAAGTCATTTGTTTCTCAATACCACTCATTTGACAATGTACCTAGAGGTCAATTTATGCTATAACCTTCGGTTATTCAGAAATGTATGGATTTTTATTGTGACTTCATCCACTCGTTGCGCGATTGTCTTCAAGCTATATTTCTGATCTTATCTGAAATCCGTCAATAAACCATACCAATACATTTCATCGGAGCCGTTCATACTTGCCTGGAAAGACATCGTACTATAAAACACGTATTGTGATTTTATAAACTCTTCTCAATGAAGTGTTACTTTGAGTTCATGAAATATCGACCAATTTTATCACATATCCCGTTCAAAAGATTCGGTTCTTATTCGAAGTAGTTGATTGCCCCCAATCAAGTAATTATAAGTACCAGTAGTTGGCTCCTTGTAGTTATTAGAAACGACAGATCAAGATGATCAGTATCTACAAACTTTTTTTGATTTTTCTGAAATCTGGATGGAATTACTTGAAGTCTATTATTATCTGAACTCTGTGCCAATGAATTTTTTCTCTAGTCTTTTCTTCGAGTGGTTACTGGCACCACGTGGGTATTGTCTCGTGACTTTCAACCAGCAGTATCCCTATCAAACTCTGGCCATGGTCCTACTGATGCCAGTTTCGTTTTCTCCGTAAGAAGGTGGGATCTTGGTGCTATCAATTGATGTCTATTTTCTCGTCCGGACCTTGATTTCCTTGTTACAGATTTTCGATATATTCAGCTTTTTTTGACACCAATTGGGCTCCATAGATCCTGCTTTTCAAAATTTAATTTCTTTTTGGTTGTTTTCCGTATATATTTTTCCATGTCATCATGAAATATAATTTTCATTTCCATAGACCTGAGAAAGTACATTTTTTGTAGTCTATATATCTTTCATGAAATCTATCTCTTTCATTATTTAGATTAGCCAAATATTTTTTCCAAGTTTCAATGACATGTGTCTTCTTCTGTTTATTGCGAATCTATCGTCTCCACAATTGTAGCAATACCTTTTGTCAGGAAAATATGTTTCTTGCAAGGGTTTAACGATCGAAAATTAGTTGGTAGTAGATTGTTGACTGTCTTCTTCAACATACATAGGTTCTTTAGACAAGATTAACCGCCTCCACTGAATTTTCATTTCTCTGAAAGCTTTGGAACTTTCAGTTCTATCCGCATTCCTATCATTTCGAATCTAGAAACGATTTGTAGTATTTTCAGTGCCCATTAACGCAGTTTCTCAAGGACAGAACACAAACACTACAGGAAAATCCTCAAGGCGCTGTAAGAACAGTGCTTTTGCCGAAAGTAGCGATTCACGTTGGATCTAAATTACTAGAGATCAAATCCATTTAAAAAAACGTTCTCAGATAGTTTATTCCACGAACACGCATTTGTTCAAATGAAGGAGTTCTTAAGCAGTGTACTTAGTTGAATATCAAAATGGTGAGTAGCCACACTCTATCGTTTTTTTCAATATATACCGCTCTTGGTGGAATCGAATGTGCCAAGTGTGCCAAGCTTGAACACTTCCCGAGGAAGTGTATATAGAAGAGAGATAAATCTCCAACCTTTTTTCGATGTTCCAGACTACCAAGGTTGCACGTGACGTTCGCGTCTCCGATCAGGCAAATGGTTCTTTTCTGGATGGAATCCAGCAGCTACAGGTTAACTGTGCCTTATCTAATCCTAGGTCTAATCTATAGGTGTCTATAATTTACTAGATTGAAAAAGTTCTTGAAAAGCAGCGTTTGTAATTCCAGCGGCATGATTGTGCCAGGACATATTGATGTCCTTTCCAACCTCCAACGAACTTATCGGAGCTCAAAGCGAAATAATAGATTCTAGTGCAGTTCAGATTCCAGTGCAGTAGCACTTTTAAATTTTGAACAGCTCATGGCGTACAAGACCAATCATTGATTTTCATTAAAATCCAAAGCCGTGAAGATTCCGTCTTCATCGACAGCAATATTTCCATAGCTGTCAATGAAGTTCGTCTTGTCGAAATATCCTGTCCAAGAGGGACCGGTTCGTTGCTCATGTGGATATAATCAAGTTGAATCTTCACTTCATCTATCAGATGTATTCCAGGACATCAGCTATGGAGGCACATTTTCACCGGCAGCAGGAGGTTGCATATCTCAATGACGATTCAGAAGTGATTTTGGAATGGGGTGAAAGTAACCAGGTTCAATTCAATGCCACGAAAACTTAGGCATCGATTTTCTCCAAGAAGATAAATGTATTTGAAGCTTTCCGCTTCTTTGTTGGGGGTTGAAATGAACACCAATATGTTTTGGCACAATCATTTCGCTGGAATTGCAAAGGATGCTTTTCGAAAGCTTGGAATACTGTTCGGAATCAGAAAACTGTACACACCCCAGCAACTTTTGATGCTTTATAAAGCTCAGATCAAACTTTCTTTCGAGTATAGTTCTCATGTATGGAGCTCTGCCCCCAAACATACCTTGAATTTGCTGGATTCCGTCCAGATAAAAGCCATTAGCCTGATTGGAGACGCAAACATCACGTGAAACCTTGGTAGCCTGGAACATTGAAGAAAGATTGATGATTTATCTTCTATAGATACTTTTGGGAAAGTGTGACTTGACACACTTGATTTCACCAAGAGCGGTACAGAAATACGCGACGGACTGAGATGCTCACTGTTTTGAGGTTCAACTCAGTACAGATCGAACTTTACTGTTTAAGAACTCTTTCATGTAGAGAATTGCGTTTATGTGAAATAAACTTCCTGAGAACGTATTTTCAAATCAAATTTGAATCGCTACTTTCGCACAGGCACCGCTTTGAGAGCACTTCAAGGATTTTCCTGTAGTGTTTGTATTTTGTCCTTTACAAAATATGTCTTCTGCGTCTCTTTCATAACTCGATTCTAATCCGTATACGGATCCTCTCAAACTGCCGATGAAAACTGTTTTTGAAATATCACTTGCATATGTTTTCCCGGTTTGTCTTGCTCTTCCTGGTCGTTCCTCCCATCACTTCAAATATACCTACGTCATACACCAACTGGGATTATAAAACATAAAAAGAAATACCATATTCCACACAGGAATTAGTCGTTAGACGTGTATTGCATTACGAGTTTTAATACAACTGGTATGTTTGTATTTATGTAAATAAAATTGTTGGGTGAAATCTTGAAAATTGATCTTAAAACGGTCGTCCCCAACCTAATAAGCTGACATTTTTCATTCACTTTTAGGTTGGATGATAATGCATGGTGAGTGTATCATTTTATATTCAATATGGCATACCATCCAATATGGTTAACTAGTTATTTTATGCAATTCTTATGACTTCGGTGAAAAATAAAAGGGCCTGACATGGGTGCATGATATGGGTTTTCCCACATCTGATCTAAATTGTAGGAATTGAAGCAATGAATAAAATACAGACTAGGTAACATATGCAGCGATAAATTGAAAATTATTTCATGGAAAAAAGAATTCAAAACGTATTCCATAGAAGAAAGTGTATATAATGCCAGTCCAACCAGAGCTATTTTTCAAAAGATATCATTCGAAACATTCAGTTGATCCTGAGAACTTTTGAAAATGACGATAACCGGAAACCAAAGTTCATTTCATTAAGAATACATTCTATTTCTGATATTCCCCTAACAAGAAGCGGAGGTATAAATGAAAATATTGAATTTTATCAAGTTACTCTTCGACATGCTTATCTATGTTACAATTGATTTTTCAGTGGAATAATACACATTCACGTGAATAGACAACATACTGTAACACAGTGGATTTGCTTGAGTTGAGAAGTTGCTTATAAAAATTTGAGCAGTTAAGCAATATTAAATAGTCTTATCTCAAATGGAAAACTTGCTGCATGCTTCAGACAATTTTGAAATTGCTGCATTCATTATTAAAATTTATGACTATTGATATTGATCAAGAGTTGTCTCATTATAATGGTGTCAATGGAAAAAAAATATGAAGAATGTTATGTGACTGAATTGAACGATGATTAAT
Source organism: Leptinotarsa texana (assembly GCA_015342105.1). Classification (NCBI taxonomy): domain Eukaryota; kingdom Metazoa; phylum Arthropoda; class Insecta; order Coleoptera; family Chrysomelidae; genus Leptinotarsa; species Leptinotarsa texana. The sequence continues at coordinate 5,114 of WOGN01002029.1, forward strand.
GGAAGTCCAAGATGACAAATCCAAATTTCACTTTATTACACAGGAATATTCCATACAGTGTGCGTTAAATATTTGTAGTTGAGTAGACAATAACGGCTTTCAAATCTCACTTTGGAATGATGCATGTTGGGAGCTTTGTTACAAAAATGATTACCAACATAAAATGTTCCATAAACGTCTGACATGAATGGTATATACATTTTAACTTGATCAAATTTTCTTGATCATTTGTTTCAGGAAATGAAATATTAGGTTCTATACCGTGTGATTCAGAAGTTATAGTTAGACCTACTCAATCAAATAAACGGAACAAAGTTTTTGGCAAATATTCCCCAGACTGCTATATTTGTATATATGCCTTCAGGGGTAATAAAAACTCAAGATCACTTTTTCCTTTTTTTTTCATTGAACCAAGTTATATTTTTTTCAATTCTCATTCCGAATGTTACGACTGATATATCTCCATGAGAATACTATTTCAGTGTTCTCCATGAGGAAACTGAAATATAATTTAAAACAAAATCGACCGACTCATTCATATTTTATATCATTAGCAGGTTATTGCCATTACTCAAATTGAATTTCACAATGTTATTATATCTACTGAGATTTTGTACTTTCTGTGATGATACCAATACTGTGGAATTGAAAACACTCAGAAGAGGGTCGCATATTTCTATTGTGAATGATCTTACAACCAAACAACAACGAGACTATAAGTACTCAAGAAAACATTGGAACCTTGCCAAACAAAATAATTGGGCAACTGATATATTAGAAGCAATAAACTTTACGCCGATAGTCAAAGATCAAGAAGCCGACAATTTAGAAATTAGGGAAGAATGATTCATTATCTCTCTCTCTTCGATCTCCACTGCCGCTGGTATCATAAGGAAACATCTGGATGATCCAGCTGCCCATCGGAAATAGAAAAAGGGCCCAGAAGGAATGAAAAAAATCGTCAGAAGCGACACACAATCATCTGTAGACAAAGCTCACGTCTGAAGAATAGAGGAAAAGAGACAGACAGAATAAATAAGGTACATTGCCTTTCGAGAAAGGGTACTTTTCTGTCACTAGGAACGAAAATTTGAAATGGTTTTATATGAATGCAAGTTTGTTATTCACAATTCATTACATCTACTATTGTTGATATTTTTACGGTTTAGGAAACGTGGCCTCATGCTGATAATGTTTCTGATCCATTTAACATTAAAAACTATCAACTCATCACGGCTTATAATGATGGTGGAGGAGGCGCTGTGGGAGCATAAAGCAATAAATTCAAGTTGGAATAAGCCAATATCTGAATATCTGTGGCAAATTCAGTAGCAAACATATTTTTGAAGTTTTTCTTGCAACCAACATTCGAAAGCCAACATTTTTGTCAGCATCTCTTGAAGATGAAGTTTTGAATAAATTACCCTCTGCCATTCTTTATATTTTGTTGGTGATCCCAATATTAACTTTCTGACTATGAATGGATCCATGCAGATTTTCACAGATTCAAACCCTAATTACCAATTCCTAATAACGACAAATGGAAACGCTGTTCAATCAATACATATCCTGGACATTGATGGAAATTCTGATTATTCAGATATCTCTTGACAAATCATTCCTTTGCAGACAATGTTTATACAAGTCCGCCGTGGAGATTACACAAATATCGATCGAGATGATTCTGAGAATAATTTACGAATAGTGAATTGAAAAAGGTCATACAATTACGAACGATAATTGAAATTGTGGACTCTTTCAACAGGAATTTGTTGAATTGATCCAGTTTACATGCGACAATCAGCAATATTCATAATAAAACGCCACCTACTTGGTGGTTCATTATGAGAAATGATATTTGAAATCTACTTCTAAGAATGTGAATTATTTTCACTAGAGATGGCAAGATCAATAGTGGTTCTTCTAGTGCGTTCTTCTAAACACTTTCTGAACAGCTATACTCGACATCACTCGCCAGTCTCATAAAAGGCGTCTTCGTAAAAATAGATATCATCACCTTTACTTCAAAGCTTATCCTTTTGAGGTCAGTCAAGTGATTCAGTCTAGCTTCACTGATGAGACCTTGGTGAATAGAAACAGCGATGTCTGTAGTGGAGGACGAATCTCGTCGATAGTCGATGTCAAAGTTTGGCCTGCAACTAACCGCAGTGAGAAGCCTCGTTTATCCTCAATATTCCTGAACTGAATATTCCTTCATCCCATAGACGGCGTCTTCGTGAGAGGAGATGTCATCGTCGTTTATAACTGTTCGAATTGTTTCTTTTCCATTTTTTGTCAGTCGGTTCGAGTGCTTCGTTCACTCAGTCAATCGACCGCCGTGTTAGTCGGTGTTCATGCCGCAGGCTAACTGATTGCTTTTTCACTTCTAGAAGAGTGAAAAAAATAATGTTGGTATGAATTATCTGAGAGTTAGATATAGTTAGTAAAATAGTGTGGCTCATTATTATGTTTTTCGACACTCACATCCTCAGATATTCCCTGATAGCAAATTCAATTGATTATATATAGTTACCACCAATTGAAGTTTCTTACAGATTTTGTCGAAAAGCTTCTTGTTGCATCAGCATTTCATGACAATACTAATTTCGTCTCAAGAAACCATACTATCAACAGGTTTTACGCTTAATGAAAGCCAAGTTAGAACACTTTTGCAATACTTCGCTAAGTGTATACCAAAACTATAAACAATGCATTGGACATTCAACTAGTATACAAACCTGGTAATCTATATCAACGAAATTGTTTTGTGAATAGTATAATAAAGATTGTAACATGTGTTTCTAGCATATTAGCTGTCATCAGTACGGTATAGCCAAGTGCAATTAGGGCAACACGGAAACAACACAAATTCACGTAGTCATCAACAAAAGCCAGTCGCAATTTGTAGTTTCTATTGAGTAATCTTATGTTAGAGATATCACTAGAGTCAGAAGCTTTAGCTATCTGCATGACATTGGGGCCCAGTATTCGATATAGATGATAATTCAGCGGGTGAATTTGATAGCAGGAAAAATTCATGGACGAAACATTCAAAAAATATGTAAACCGCAGACAAGTGTTTCTAGCTCATCAGACGTCATCAGTACCATATAGCCAAGTGTTATACATTATTAAAAGTATTTAATAAAGCAATGCGTCTCAGAACAGGCGAATTACATGTCTAATTTCAGAACGTCTAATGTCTAATTTCGAAAAATGCTCATCAAAACACAATAAGACAGGTCAACATTGAAAGCAGAATTCAACGCCAATCAAAATGATTTGCCACTTGATCCCCCTTTCCATTCAGAATTATAATAGTAAAATTCTCTCCTCCTAGAAGGCTGAACTACGAGAACTATAAATAGTCCTTGAAAGTATCACCCTTGACAATAAAATTGACTCGTTTTTTCGATTTCTCCCATTGTTGATTAAAATGAAGATATTATGTGTGGAAAGTTTTCAAAATGACACCCTGGTGATTTAAATCAACGAAGTTGTTCTGTAGATAGTATAATAAAGATTATAACACGTGTTTCTAGCTCATTAGCTATCATCATTACGGTATGTATAGAACAAGTGCAAGCCGAGGCAACACTTGGACGTAGAAACAACGCAAATACACAGAGGCATCAACAAAATCCAGCCACACTTTGTGGTTTGTCAGGTCATTTCGAGTTGAAGGTATCACAAAGTCACTACCAGGCAGCTTGAGCTACCTTCGTGACACTCGAGTCCAGTATTCAATCCTCGATTGAAGAGAACCCGGACGATTACTTGATAAAAATAATAACGTAACAGCAAGCGGGACATAAGTGGAACCACCTATTGGCGTGACACCCAAGTTAGCTTGCCAAGCTTTTACGTCGACGTTGGTGGTTTGACAAATCAACTAACAACTGCATTGGAAGAAATTTGGGAAGCTTTTTTGGTATTTCAACGAAAAACGAATCCACATGTTTCTATAAATGATGTAAAATCAAGAAAGGTTAATGCAGTCAAACTGTTTGAAAGTAATCCCATGAAATTCAAAAGTTGAAGATGAATACTCATCAAAAGATAATGATGAGAAATATTTCAACTAGTACAATCAACAACAACTTATCTTGATGTAATCATTTATGGATAGCAATTTATTTTCATGTAGTATCAAATATTCCAAGCCCTAGAGGCAAGTCCCAGCTAGATACAGTATTGTGATTTCCAGAAAGCTTTCTACTTCTGCTTCTGCAGAAACCAACATGTGTCGAAGAAGTTTAGGAATCGAGAGAATCACCGAAGGAAAAAATGCTAATAGATTTAGTTTTTGCCCAATTCTGAAAATGGATTCAAATCGAATATTCCTGTACATAGGTACAACTAATTTTCGTTCATCCACCAATTAATAGATTTTTCATAAATTTAAATGCGTAAACAATTTTATGTTACCCTGTATTTTATGTATTTCATATTCTGACAAAATTGATGTTCTCCAACTACAAACTGTCAATGATTTCGATTACATCCGAAACATTATGCGTACTATATAATTTTATAATTCATGAAGTAATTGTATACTCTGTTCCAGCTAATTAGCGTTACGGAAACAAAAATTACAGTTACAATCTCTTTCTGAGTAATGAAAGTTCTTGAATTGAGTTTTTTTGAAGCACCCATTCAAGGAACACCCTGTTAAATAAACAATTTCACGTTTACTGAAAAAACCCATATTTTTCCAGTTACGCATCCGAATCGAATTGGGCAGATCTTCAGCCACAAGAACTCTTATATCGCCGGTACCTTCCTTGACCTCCTTGAGTACGACTCGTTACGTTGTCGACCATTCTCGCCGACTGTCGAACCCCACAAGTCGGCTTAGAAATAAGAAGAACTTTAAGAAATTATCACATTCACTCCTAAGTTAAGTCTCGATATAGGATAGTGTAAGAATTTTTGATATTTTTAATTTTTGGTTACATACGATATATTATTACATTTGGTAGAATGTGATTGGTTTACCGGATGTGTACGTGCGCAGTTGTTTTTGTTTTGTGTAGTGGTCGTTTATTTGGTGTTGAGTATTGGTACTTCTCAAACATATATCCAAAATACCAATAGTATACATTTCTGAAAGTACTAGTTATTCGATTATTTTCAAAGGAATTACCTTTTTTATATCGGAAGTAATGGAACTGAGTTAATCCCCAGTTACTAATTCAAATGTTGATTCAATGTCAAGATGAAACTTGACGAAATCTGATTTGTAAGCAAGTACTATTTCGAATACAGATGTGGCTGAATAATTCGTTAATTAAAAAAAAGTTTCATAAAAAAATTTTGTAATGATTTTGGAATACCATAAATTCACATTTTCGTCTCAATCTGCATTTCCTTCTGATAATTCGTATACATGTTTGTGTTCATTTATATAGTGCACTTTCCAATTCTTCGTTATTTTTTCAGAAAAATGAAGCAAGTACTTTTGTCAGCAGTCACTCTCGTATGTCTTGCAGCCATCTTAGATTCGGCCGAATCTAGGACGATTGTTAAAAGAGGGATCAATCCAATAGACTCGGAACAACTGGAGGTATGTTTTCATTTCATTTCAAATGCATTCGAGTGTCTCTATTCACAATAAATCATAACTGAGATAGAAAAATAATAACTTGTGTGAAAACGGCGATCACAATCAAGAATGACTCCAACTTTGGCATCATGGAAATGCTAGAAGTGAAAAAAAATGTATTCGTTAATCCTAATTTTTCACCGTGATTCCAAAATACAATCATCATTCAATTTGACATTCCGTATCGAATCTTAACTTCAAAACTTCAAAAATACTTTTTCACTCTAAAGATTCATGACCTTCTTTCACCTTGAATTCATTCGTTCATTATCATATCCGCCAACTTTCAAAGCGTTACAGTTGGTTTGAAAGTAAAAGTCGCTCTACAAAATGAACAAAATGTAACAAGGCTACTCGAGTAGGCTTGCATCTTCCTATTCCGTTTGAATATACAAACAAGTAATGAGTGATAGACAAGCAACTAGTACTATAGTGAGGGAACCCAAATGACCCCATCACGCATTGAAATCTCAATATACATTTTTGAGCTTGACTTATGTGAATTCGTATTTCTGACTTGTTTACTACAGAAAGCGTCGCTCATGAGACAGACCTATATTCCGTCAAGTAGCCAAAGAGCGCTTAAAAATATGAAGATGTCTCACAAAAATCGAGGGAGTAGCCAATATATTCAAGTTAAACTTTTTTCCAGGCATGATATAGCCTGATGCTATTGTATGGTGAACAAGATTTGTTTAGTGAAAATCTCACAATGAGCTGGTTCTTGAATACGTTTTGTATTTTCACCAAGCATTGGCTAATTCTATTACAAAAGCAGCCACGACTGGACTGCCTTTTTTTGGACTGCTGAAAAACGATATGACGTAAGAATTAAGATAATGGACAAAGACATGTGGAAAATTTGATCAGCCTCAAAAAAAGCTAAAAAACTCTCAGAATTGAACAAAAAGTCCTGAAATTGGTGAAGAATCTCTTCACAAGAGACTGTCGCTACTGCGGTGTTGAAAATCAGAGTTTTGTCACCGAATATTAGAGAACTGAAAATAGGGTTTAACGAAGTATATTATTTTCCTTATGAATCACGCCTGTGTACCAAAGATTTTTTAAGTTTTGAGTTAAGATTTTTTCATCGACAACTGATGATTGAAGAATGAATGCTAATTTCGAAGTTTTCTGTGCGAAAATCAAAGATCCCTAACTGTAGTGATGCTGAAACTAGTCAATGAGGGTTATCAATGAAAATAAATGCTCTAATTTGCTTGGACTCAAAAACCTTCAAAGATGGTCGGAAGTAGAGTCCCAAATATTTGACCTATTATTCATTCTCAGGTCAAATATAGTTCATCAAAAATAGAAATATGATACAAGAACTGAACCCCAGCTCAGACCAGTTTGGTATCGGATAAATGATATGATATCAATCAGTTTCTGCAAATCCGCATACACTCATACAAAAATCAATTTGGAAAAAACTTGACAATAACAAGCAAACCTACAGGTAAAGTAGGAGGACTCATGGAAATAACTTATGTCGTCTCCTAAGATTCAAATGATTTCGCTTCAGTTTGATCAGTAAATGTTGAATTCGTCTCAGTGGTATTTCAGATTAATAAATGACATTATGATTTTATTCATTTCATGGATCGCTATTGATAATTAGATTCGAAGTTGAAAGTTCATAAATAATGAATCACGAAAGTTTTATGAATATGAAATAAGGTGGGCGGAAAAAAATGATATTTCGTCTCATACCAGCTCTGTTTCCATTGACAAGAGAAGAAATATTCATATCCATAGGAAATATTAATAAGAATCTTTCACGGCGATATGTTTCTGAATTTTTTATTTTTTTACCATTCAATCCCAATGAAGAAAAATATTATATCCATATTTTAGCTCTCAACGAATGTCCAATTTCAATTCGACTGAATTTTTTTCAAGAAGTAAATTTGAACACACATGTATATTTCATCTTTGTCATTGATAGTTTACTTCTCAAATCAACATATTCTCTTCCTCATACTTCCCTGATACTTTTCACTCAAATCATCGAGTCCACGAATGTGAATCGTCTTACGTAATGGATAGCAAATGTACAAATCTACTTCATCACTTTTTCTTTCACTATTAGATAACAAGCACATGAGCCAGCTCTCTCGACGTAATAGTACAAACGATACCGTTAATATCTTTAATATATTCCACATTTCGAGGTATGACACATTGACTCTGCTCTGCCGCCGAAAACCGGAATTCAATCATGTGTGTGGATGTTGTTTCAGTCGGTTCGTGCCAATGTGTTTTCAGAAAGAAAACTGATCGCTGGAATATATTCACAGTCGATTGGCTACATGAGTCAGGGGTCATTTGGTAGGATTCCTAGATAAACTGATTCATTATTTGAATCTATCGAGGATCAATCGCAAAATGCAATAAAAATCATGCAGTTATATAATTTACCGAATATAGCTATAGTGCAGTCAAATTGACCAAATAATAATCGAAACTGCAATATTGAATGAATAGAAGAGTTTTTATCAAACCTATCTTGAAAAGTAAAAAAAAATAGTAGGGAGAGTAGGGGACAATAAAAGTATCAGAACCTGATACTTTCTCACTTCAACAGCAAATTTTGCAGATATTAGCAAATTTACTTAGGTATGACAATACGGAATCCAAATAGTACCAATTCACTGTTTTTCTGTACCTAACAAATGGAGGAATTCTACAGTTACCCAGGTATCTATATTGTTACTTTCAGTCTGGGTCTAAGATCCTATTTTTGGAACTTCTGTCCAATTGCACAAAAAATTATAATCCAGGGCTCATTCGATTCCGAATTTCCTCTAGCAACTTTTTGAAAATTTTCAAGAGGAGCTCGAAAAAATTGCAAAAGTCATAAGCAATTTAGTAAAAAAGGGGGGTTTGGTTTTTTGCAAATATCTCGGAAAATATTGATGATAACCGAAATTTGAAGAAAGATCCTCAAAGAAGAGAAAATTAAAAAAAGTATCGTCTTCAGGAACTCTATCACCAATATATATAATTTTAATGTAAAGGCAAGAATAGCGCTGAAAGCTGACGATGCGCGTCCCGCACGCGCTGGCCGATATGGACTTTCGAAAAATAAAAATCATTTCAACTCATTGAATATCATCATTAAAAAAATATCACATACCTTGTAAACACGTGAATACACAAAAATCCATAGAAAAACAATTTTTCCCGTGATAATTTTTTTAGATATACTTTAGTTTATCGAATAAGTTAATTAAATAACCCCAATAAGTTTTGGTCATTCATTAACAAGTCAAAATAAATGAATGGAAACGAAGATAAAATGTTTCATGAAAGCAAGCTCTGGCTGAACCAATTTTCAAAAAAAAATATGACAGTGGGATAAAAAATTACAGACCAATCTCTATCATATGCGACTTTTGTAAAGTGTTTGAGATGCTTCTTGAGAAGGCAATGTATTGTGATGTCAGCAAGGACGTTCAACCACCACGAATCTTGTTACAGTCACTCAATGTATTGCAGAGGGTACTGATTGTCAGTCTCAGACTGATGTCATCTATACTGATTTTTCTGAAGCGTTCGACAGACTTGACCATAATATCCTGCTCAACAAGCTTTCGACTTTTGGGTTATCCAATGACTTAATCACCCTCTTCAAATAATCGTATTTTTATGACCGTAATCAGTAAGTCCAACTCAATATATAGTCCACATCTGGTGTACCACAAGGTTAAAATCTAGGACTTCTACTATTCAATATGTTCAATAATGTTAGATCTAAACGAAACGTAAATTCTGCACTATGCAAGGAAGGGTTGCAAACTCGATTATTTAGATTCCTTTGAAATTCACAAGCATAAACATTGTGGGTGCAACCTGTTAAATGACTAAATCGATTTAATTTACTCTCCGGTTTTTAAATTGGCACATGCGCATTGTGAACTGTAAATTCAGGTACTCAGTCTCAGGTACTCAGGTAGTCAGTCAAGTACCTGAATGGTATATATTAGTGAATGTAATGAATTATTCTTAGTTTTTTGTTTGAAGTTTGAAAATGTCTATATAGGACGAAACTGCACTAACTTCAGTTACAAATAAAAGTGGTAAAAAACATAGAAATTTTCATTTCTCTTTTCATAATGATATCGGAGCTGATATTGATGTCAATTTCCTCTTATACGCAGATGACTTGAAACTCTATTACAACATAATGTTCTAACGTCTCGCTTTGAATTTAAATCGTGTTGTTACATGGTGTCGAAAGAATGATCTATCTCTTAATATATCCGAGTGTAAATGTAATGTCTTACTCACTGAAAACCAACCTGAGTTCACACCAACTACGTCATAAACAATCAAATTCTGGAGCGTCCTGACACACCCACTGATCTAGGTGTTACTTTTGATTCATTCTTCTATTTCAATAAACATATTGACACTACCCTAACAGCAGCTTATCGTATGTTTGGATTCTCAGTTAGAAATACAAAAGACTTCGAGAAAGCTTCAACATTGAAATTACTTTATTATTTCACTTTTGTTCAATTCTAGCCTGGAATATGCATCTGTCGAGTAGAGTCCGTACTATCAGATTCATATAAATCAACTAGAAGCCCTACAAAGGCGCTTCCTAACATATTATGTCCTTTAAACTTGAAGGCACGTATCCTACCGTAGGAATACCCTATTATGAATTGCTTGTAACTCACAATTTTTGTAGTCTCGAGGTAAGGCGTAAATATTACCATCACAAAAGTCCGCGTACAAATATAATGAAAAAATCTCCAATTTATACAAGGTGCGATACCTCTAATTCTATTAGTCATGTTTGAGATATATTCAACTGCCAGATTATACAAATCAAAATACATTTTTCAGCTAACTGAGAGTTCTGTTTTAATTTTTTTTTTTATATATTCACAAATTATATTATGTAAGTACATATGTCTAAATGCCACTGTTACTCCTCATTCTATAATTGGGTTCATCCTGTAGAATAGTGTATTTAATGAATAAATAAATAAATAAATGAATTTTCACTAGTTTTGAATTCACATAAAAACCCTGATAATTTTTGAACTAAAAACCTCAAATTTTGTTCACTCCTTGGAGCTTTTCTTGAAAGTGGTAAAAAAGATTTTCGTTGGGAAAATGAAAAACTTCGATTTTCCACTTTGTTAATAATAACCAAAGACTTTAAAAAGTGAAAATATGAATTCAATGAAAAAAAGTCTTATTTTCAATATTGAAATTTATTCGTGGTCTTTTTATTTATTTATTAGTTAGATAAAAATGATATTTCATAATTTTTAGCTTCATTTGTTTGAATAAATTTTAATTGATTAGAAATTTTTTTGGAGAGATTTTTATCACTAGTGAATATTATGGTTCTGAAAAACAAAATAGTTTCCTAAAAACAATGTTTTATTGCCTAAAAACGCATTTGTTGATTAACGATATTTTTTCAAAAAACATAATTTTTATTCCTCTTCGATATTTGGAAAAAAGTTTCATTACATATTTTCTTTATTTATTCAATGAACGATTTGTTTTAAACAAATTAATTTTTAAGATATTTTTGTCAAATACTAGTAAGAGCAATATAAAAATTCATTTTATTTAGTTCCAATCTTATTAAAATTTAAAAAAAAGCAGAAAATTGTGTCAAAATTCGAAAGAATTCGTTTCAGTGAGATAATTTAACAGGTTGATAACATTACCATAGAATAATATTGCATATCTGAGAAAGCAATGTCTATATCAAATGTTTATTATATTGTTGGGAAGGTATCATCATTATCGTCGGTATACTCGTATATTCAATAAAATTGTCCGTCGTGAATTTCAGTTAGGTCAAACAAAGAAAGCACAAAATTTCACAGAACAAGTTTCACTTTCTAAACTATTTTTATCTCCCATCTCACGTCTGCGTTGAGGCAGATAATGGTCATTAGCTCATAATCGAATATGACTTACATAATTTCATCTCAAAACGTCTGATGACCCGAATTTGATTGAGTTTCGATTCGATATCTTACCAAGTACTAAAGAAGTTGTATGTGAGTATGTGAAACGGCGAATTTTAAACTTTTTCCTTCTTACTTTTCTTCAACTCTTCTGACTAACAAGTTTTGTTGTTAGAAATCATTAACATCAACAGTCATTAACCAGGTGTGCAGGTTCAAAGATTTCTTGCTGATATGGAATTGTACTTTACAATTTCTAAGATTGCGTTAGAAAATTGTCTGGAATGAGCCACAAATATGCCTGTCCAACCAAAAATTTTTTTCGAGTAGATCTGGAAACAATTTGAGTTTACTTCTTCTCAGACCGTTTTTCAATCTTCATATAATTAATATTCTTCGTTCGCATTATTTCCGTTTTCTAGTTATTGGGAGTTAGTTCTGTTCAGATTGTCCACCAAAACAACTTTGTTTCCATGTCCAGAATTTGATGGTTATATTCAACGAAAGTCATTTTTTTTGTGAATAAATCAGTTTTTTATCGACCTTTTTTGGGTATCTTTTACCTTCCACAATCTGAAAAATATGAAAATTATAATAGAAAACTTTATACAAGTGCAGAAGGGAAAACTTTTTAGTTTACTCCGATAAGTTACTTCGTAAAAAGCAGAGTATTTTTCACAAAGAAAAATCTTCTATCTATCAGTAACTTGTCGTTGTTAACAATTTCGCCTATCAAAAAAAATTATTAAGAAATAATACTCATCTTTTACGTTTCGGAGGCCAAAATCTGCCTCCGTCTTCAGAAATGGATAATTCGAATATATTTGCAGTTATTTCTTTTTTGATAGCTTATTTCTTTACTTCTTCGACAGATGTCAAAGAAGTTTTGAAATATGAAATTATGTCAA